>WURV02077779.1:0-44754 GCA_011762755.2 Epimenia babai | reverse complement strand
CATCAGCGAAAGGAAGTCGCACTGGCCGTTCTCGGCGATGCTCACCGAGTCCATGGTCATCAGGGACTCGCTCGGCCTCGTGTAAGAAGTCGTGTAGAGGATATCTCCGTTCAGCCAGACTTCGATATCTCCCTCATCGTCAGTCAGCAGAATGTGCTGCGGGATGTCGCCCCTGATGTTGCCCATCCCCGCCGATTTCACGAGCGAGGACGTGTTGTCCATGATGTAGATCACCAGGTCGTTCGATGGGTTCGACCCGATCATGTAGCGGCAGTTTGGCGTGCTGCTGTCGAACTCCTTGAAGAAGTAGTAGTAGTCGCCGATCTGCGGCCGCACCACGCACTCGATCGTCCAGGCGCCCTTCTGCTTGTAGAAGCTCTTGTAGTTCGAGACAGATGACTCGGCTCGCTGCCCCGTCTGCTCGCTGCCAAGCCCGATCAGCGCCAGGTTGCGGAACCACTTGTGGGTAGTGCCTCCCGTCAGATCAAGGTTGAACGTGGCACCGCCGGCAATGTCCTCGGCCGTCGCACCGTGCCCCTCAGAGAGGGGCCAGCACCTGGTCAGACCTGTTCTCAAGCTCGGCATCGAGCCCGGCGTCGTCAACGCGACCTCGGGATGCAGCGGCTTGACCGGCGGGATCCAAACGCCTGCGTTGACCTGCGGGGAGTTCTCGTCCTTGACGCGGAAGTCGTCGTTCGCGGCGTCGCGCCACGTGTCGGCTACGACCTGGCTGTTCTGCGAGTTCGATCCGTCGGCCGAAGTGTCGCTTGCGATGTTGTAGTCCGCGAAGTCCGCTAGCCCATCGTTGAAGTCGAGCTTGCAGCCCATCGAGACGCAGTTGGCGATAGCTCCCCCTGCCTCGGCCCAGATGCCGTAGCCGGTGACGGCCTGCGCGTTGTAGACAGCGCAGTTGAACGCTTTGCCGTCTCGCCCGACCAAAGCGCCTTGGAAGATGAACCCATAGTTCATCAGCGAGCCTTTACCGGAAGCGACGCATTCTCTGCAGATCGCGTCGTTCGCGTAGGCAACCCAGGCGCTTTGATTCGCGGCGGTCCCTGAACCGTCAACGAGCACGAAGCACCGCACGCACATTACGCCTTCGGCTGTATTCGGAGACGTGATGGTCGCTGCTGCGCCGTTCGATTGCTTCATCTCGCAGCCGAGGCCCTGCACAACGAAGAAGTCTTCGCGAATGTCGAGGATAGGGAAACCGCTAGCCGCAGTGCTTGTGAGCTTAATGCCGGTATCGCTGACAGGGTCGTATTCGAGCCCGGGCGCTGCGCGTAGCACGCGGAAACGACCTTCATCTGTTGTCGCACCTTCGACGATCAGCGACCCGCTGTTGACCGTCTCGCTCTCATAGACAAGCCCGACCTCGATGACGTCCGCAGCCACGAGATCGTTGTCGGTCGCTGCCTCCCAAGCAGCGATGTTCGCGTAGTCACCGCTGCTGCCAATCGTGCTGACGTTGACGGTCGTCATCTCGCTACCTCAGCCGCATGATCTTGATGGCGACGCTTTCGAACTGGAGATTGACCGCCTTCGAGCGCGTGTAGCTACGCCACTTCCAGCCCGTCCAGCCGCGCGAGTAGATGCGGTGGCCCGAGCCGAACGCTTGCGCTGGGTCTGGGTGCGCACCGAGAACCCAGAACTGGTAGTGCAGTTCGAAGTCCTGTTGCGGCAGAGCGACCGGCGCAAGCCCTAGGAGGCCCTGCAAGACTCCCGGGATGAACAAGACGCCTTGCACGCGAGCGCAACCGAGCGTGTAGGGAGTGCCCCACGCCATGACGTAGGGCGCATCGCGCACGCCGGGTGTTGTCGTGAACACGCGGAAAAGCGAGACGCCGCGAGGCTTCCACTCTTGGATGTGCGTGATGAGCTTGCCGCAACCTCCGATCGGCGTGTCGGACCAGCCCTCATCCGCAAGCCAAGGGCCGTTCTGGTTCGGCTCGTAGAACATCTCGAAGTCGAACCAGCACTGCGGGCAGGGCAGTGTCGAGATCTGCTCGCCGGCCTGCAGGTGCAGCACAACGTCACCGGCTGTGTGGACGTAGGGCGTGTCGAGCTTGAAGACCTTGTCGTAGGGCTTGCGGGTGCCGTCGAACGGTCGCCGGCCATGGTCGATGTCGCGATCGATGACGAGCTTGAGCTTCGACGTATCGGGGTCGGTGTAGGTCACGCCGTCCCACGCACCGAACCAGACGCGCACGCGCTCCTTGTGCCGGAAGTAGAACGACTGTCCGAAGGACTGCGCCGGGCGTGCGTGCGTCGTCCACGCCCATTCGTTCCATGTTGCGCTAGTCGGCAGCCACTCCTTTTGAACCCACGTAGTGTCTTCGAGTGAGTCGTAGGACCAGAGCCCGCGGAACTCTGTTGAGTGTGTGCGAGGCTTCGGAGGATGGCCGACCATCGGCGGGATGATCGCAGCTTGAGCCGTGAGCGTCCCTGCTAAGAAGAGGCCGGCCAGCCACCTCATGCGTCGTTCTCGATGACGAAGCCTCGAATGTTACGGAGCATGAACGTCCACGGCGACTTTACCGTCCCCGGGTCGTCTTTCGTCTTCCCCGTAAACTTGAGCTTCGTCTCTGTCTCGACAACCGATGCAGCGTCAATGACGAACGTGTCGATCGAACCGTCGAGGTTCAAGATCTTTAGAAGCTTGGCGCCTCCCGCCACTGACGAGTTGACCGCGGTAGCTTGTACGTGCATGGCTTCTAGCCTCCCTCGGCTTTCAGTCTACCCTCGGCGACACCTTCGCCGATCGTCTCGGGCCCGATCGTACCTCTCGTCACGCGCATCTGATACTCCCCGTCGAGCACCACGCCTGCATCGGATAGCTTCTCAGTCTCAGACACCGGGACCGTCGCGGTCACGGTCAAAACGCCGTTAGTAACAGCGGCCTCGATTCCGCTCCCTAAGGTCAACGTGATCACGAGAGTCCCGAACTTGAGGACGAACGTAGCCGCGGTGACGTCTTGGACGATGATCGGCTGATTCGACACTGAGTCGTAGATGGGCCACCCGTAGACCTCTTTGTCGCTCTCGTGGACGATTATCTTAGTCATCGTTGCACCCAGGGGATGATCTTCGGACCGGACTCCGCTCTGATCTGCTGCGGCCCGGAGAAAGCTCGGATGTGCTTCGGTCCCGACTCTGCGCGGATCAACTGCGAGATCTGGCTCTGATCGTTGAAGTCTAGCGCCCACCCGGGCTCGCTCGTCTCGACAATCTCCGCGTCGAACACGAGATCGTCGAAGAACGCCGCCGCCGGCTCAGTGTGCTCGATCACCTCGGAGGCGTATTCTCCGAGGTCCGTGAGGAGCTCGATCTCCGCGCTCGTCGTCGAGAGCTTCACGAAGTCTGCGCCTGCGATGAGGTCAAGCTCGCTGTCGGCATCGAGAATCGCGAGCGGTTCAATCAGATTCGTAAGCGCTGGAGCGGCATCGATCGGAGCTAGGTCGATATCGATTGTTGCCGCAGCTGACTCGACGTTCGTGTTGACCTTTTCGGGATCGGCCGTCAACACGACTTCGCTCGTGATGAGTTCGAAGCTCGGCTCGAGTGACTCGATCGTGAGCGTCTCGGCGTCGATCTCGACGCCGCCGAGGTACCCGGGGATAAGCGCGTCGTCACCGAACCACCGGCCCCGCTTATCGAAGATCGGGATGTTCTGTTGAGCCCTCCACGGCAGGTACTCTTGCAGAAGCAAAACCAAGGCTCGGTCGTACGTGGCCCGTTCCGTGTCTTTGTGGACCTGCATCGCCACTGCGAGCATGTAGGGAAACCACGTCGACGAGTTGAACTCTTTCCAGAGGATGAACTGATTCGCTTCGGTGTACCACGACGCCGGAGGGAACGAACCATAGGTCCCAGGGTTGCCGTTGACGCCCGGGTAGATCAGCTTGAACATCGCGTGCCAGCGCGGGCCGACCCAGTAGAGCGCCTTCCGTATCTTGCTCCACAGCTGATACCGGCCGTACCGGAAGTGGAACACCCAGGTCCGGGTTATGTCCTTCGTTAGCGTCAGCCAAAACGCGCCCTTTGTCATCTGCCAGGCGCGGTAGTACCCCACCCCTAGCGCTATCTGCCAGGGGTCAGCGGTCGTGCCCTGCATCGTACGGAAAGCGTTCTCGGCTTTCGGCTTCTCGAAAGTCCAGTTCTCACCGAAAGACCGCCAGACATGCCCTTTTGCAACGTGGTCGCTGTACCTCGGAAACACCCACGTCGAGATAGCGGCTAGCTCACCGAGCCGCGTTGCAGGCCTCGAGTCTCCGGTCAGGAACCAGCACCACGAGAGCGCGTCGATCGAGCGAGCAAAGCGAAGCTCACCGGCTTGCGCGTGCGTCCACGGCTTACCGTTGAACGCGATCCATTCGTAGAGCCAGTTTTCGATATGTTGTCGGACGATGTCTTCCGCGTCGAAGCACCCCGTGAGCAGCATCGAATCTATGGCGTGTAGAAACGACGTGTGCGACCGCTTTAGTCCGGTCATGCGCTGGAAGTAGCGTCGATTCCGGTTCACCCCCTCGAGCGATTTCCCTCTGACGTCGAACCCAGTCTTCGGAAGGGCTTGCACGTGGGTGTAGGAAGACTCGAGCGGGAAGTCTGTGTTCGTGTAGTCGCCCCACTTCACGATCCTCGCCGCCAACGGATCCGCGTCGTCGAGCCCTTTGCGCCTCTGCGTAATGGGCCGCGCCATGTGCCTCTCGCCCGCGGCGTCAAGCTCCGGCAAGAAAAGCGGGTTGCCCCCGTCGCGAATGAGCGCGTCGTAGAGCGGACCCGCCGCAAAGTCCGGCTGCGTGCCTCCGTCGTTCGCCTGGTCGTTCAGCTCGTTGTCGTACGGCTGACGGGTGTAGTTTCGGCGTCCTCGCACGCGGTTGCCGAGATCCGCTACGAACGAGTTGTATCGGGACCGACAAGACGCGGTGTCGAAGCTCAACGGCTTCGCGGGTAGCCCTTCGTAGAAGAAGAGCTTCCCTCGGAACTCTTCGGGGTCGCAGATGATACGCGGCACGTCGACCCGATTACCCGGCATCATGATCCACTCGCTACTGTCGACGTCGCCCGTCAGCCCGTCCACAAAGAACGTGCCTCGGAAACGCGCCGACTGCGCGTCGTGAATCGTGTGCGGCGCGATGATGTCGTGGTAACGGTACGTGACGTCCGTATAGGAGAACTCCTCAGGACATCGAAGCGGGTTCTCGACGTGCATCTGCCACGCGAGAGGCACGCGGATTCGAACTCTCGGCCACGCGATGACTCGATCGGTAAGCCGCTCATCCGTGAACGACACGGTAAGCGTCCACGCAACACGCTTCGTGCTCGGCCAAAACACCAATCTCCACTGGTGATAGACGCCGAAGGTAGCGTTACGTCCGTCTAGCTCTTGGA
The DNA here is from genome assembly GCA_011762755.2 of Epimenia babai. NCBI lineage: Eukaryota > Metazoa > Mollusca > Solenogastres > Cavibelonia > Epimeniidae > Epimenia > Epimenia babai. The sequence continues at coordinate 39,363 of WURV02077779.1, read as the reverse complement.
CTTCGCGTAGCGGATTGAAGTCACGCACGACAGAGCGTGACGGCGAGACGACCGTCGCCCCAAACTCGAGTTCCGGCTGAAACCCTCCGAGAAAGAACAACCCGTCACCGGGGGAGACGAACTTCGTCGACGCGAGTACCCCGGAAGCGATCGAGCCTTGCACGCGCTCCGCGGCGTCGAGCGGAACGCCCGGGCAGTGGAAGCGGCGTGTTGTCTGCGAAGCCATCGACCCGAGGTAGCAAGCGAAGCTACCTTTCGAGCCGAGGTCGAGAATCGCCTCGTCATTCGAGTCGTAAAGGGACGACTCGCCCGTGTAGCCGTCCTCTGTCCCGAAGTCGACTGCGGACGGAGGATCCTGCCACTGGATCGTCCCGTCGATCGGCACGAGACCCAGCGAAGACTTGCCCGCGTTGCAGTTCTCGAGCGTGACCTTGACGGGCAGCGGCATCGAGGATCAGGCGGCTTGACGTGTGAGGATCCGAGCGTTCGTGAAGCGGAGGGTCACGGTACTGGCGCTCAGCACGCGATCCGACCCGAAGTCGATCACGCGCAGCAGCAGGTCCGCCGTCTCGTCGTAGATCACGCCGTAGCGGATCGTCCCGCTAGTGATCGTCCCGAACTCGACGTCCGCCGCGCCCTGATGGGCGACGTCGGCCGCGTTGTCGATCTCCGAGGTTTTCGACGACAGCGCGACGCCCCCTGCTGTGTAGCCGGCAGAGGAAAGCTCGTCGCCGCTGATCGCTGAGTAGCCGACGTGATCGACGTCCGGCGTGTAGGTCGGCGCGAGAAGAGCACACTTGATGACGTTCGCCAGGTAGCGAGCGCTGCCGTGCTCGAGCCCTTCGTTGTAGATCGACATGCTCGATTTTCCTCCGAACTAGTCTTGAGTTCGACGGTCGAGCCTAGCGCTGCTCAGTTCTTTCGGTCAAGGGGTCGCTCTCGGGGATCCCACTCCCTCGTCTGTCGTTTCGCGGATACCCGACCAGACCTCGAAGTGCTCTGGGTCGAGAGGCCGCTCCATCGCAAGCACCAAGGCCTCCCGGGAGTCCTCCCATAACTGCCAGCCAGCAGCCTCCCCCCAGGAAGTCGCAGCGCGCCGCCAAGCTCCTGCCACGCGCTCCCAGCGCTTCGCTCTGATCCAGAACGCCAGCGCCATCAGGCCGAATCCCACGACTAAAACCCAGGCGACAGCCTCCCGACCACTCATCGAACGGATCCCGTCTATCGCCTTGATGACGTCAGGGTGAGCGACTACTGCCGGGGCGTAAGGCTCTCCGATAACAGGCAGCCCATGCAGGTTCATAGAAGGTCCTCCGTTGTCTTCCAGACGCTTCGGTTTGCCTGCGCGTGTTCCATCGCAAGCGCTAAGGCCTCTCGGGAGTCGCCGATCTCGACCCGGTCTACGTGCACGCGGTCGCACAGTTCGCGAATGACGCCCGCGCGTCGCTCCGCTTCGGCTCTCGTCGAAGCCCAAACAGTAGTCCAGTGCTCTCGCGATACCGACGCCTGCACACGATACAGGATCACGATTCGTCCTTGAAAAAGTGCAGCAAGGCGACCGCCACGGTAGCGTACACGATCCCAGCGGTCACGACGAAGATGACTACGAACTCGAAGAACGTTACGGCGATCACGGCTGTCCCTTGCGATATCGACGGGGGTGGAACTTGCCGAACTGTGCAAGCTCGAACTCTTCGGCTTCCTTACGAAGTCTGATCAGTGCTTCGCAGCCGCAATAGCCGTATGCGGCGTCTCCCGACACGATGTCTAAAGCGATCTGCAACCCTTCGATCTTTGGCTTGTCGCAGCCGCTGCTCTAGCTCCTCCTCGGGGAGCAATCCATGCATTCTATTGTCGTCTGCTGTCTCCTAAAAGTCAACCACCTCTTCGAAAAATCACGGACGCCACCGCCCCGACCGGTCCTTGCCTGCCGTCGCCGTTACCTTCTGCCCGTTTCGCTCCTCGGGATGCACGTTGTGCTGCTCGGCCTTCCCGTTCTTGCTAGCCTTGGTCGGAACGGCTGACACGGGGTGCGCTTCGAGGTATGCCCATGCGCCGTTGGTAGCGTCCGCTAGGTCCTTCAAATCTGCGCCCGGAAAGCCCTCGAGCTCGTCGATGTAGGGCTGCGTCCAAGACCCTGCGTAGAGACGCAGTCCGTCGGTCTGACCCCACACGGGAACGTCGTCCATGACGCCCCAGTAGATTTCGTCGGAACGTTCACACTCTCCTCGCATCTGGTGCCCGCGCTCCAAGCACGACGCCACCGGCGATGCCCGCAACGCTTTCGCTGAGTCGGCCACAGGGTTTCGAATCAAGAGGGGCGCTTCTTTGTCTGTCAGCTCAGCCTTCGGTCTCGCGCCTGCGACGCTGAATCCCTCGGATCGGAGCAGACGAGAAAGCGTTTCGAACTGCGCCGGCCCTCCGCTCCCTCCTTCGATCTCGAGTCCGACGGTCACGTGGCGCCCGTCGAGGCGAGCCTGTTGCAAGATCTTCATGTCCCGTTTGCCTGGTGTCGCCCGGAACGCCGTCGCGTGAGAGACGAACCTGACGCCTCTCCGGTGACGCCCCATGAGGACCCCTGCTGTACGCGCGGCATCCTCCGTCTCGCTCGCGGCGAGATCCCACCACCTAACGAAGCGGCATTGGTCTTTCGGGCAGGGGTCTCGCTCGGGATGCAAGAGCGGTCCGAACCACTCGAGCCGGTAATAGTCGCCCGGCTCCCGCGCATCCCAGTCGCCATTAAGCAGCTGGTCTCGTGTCGTCGGGTGAAGCGACATGAGTGTCTGCTTGTAAGCTTCACGATCGAGACTTGGATTGTCATCTATCGTCGCCCTGATGTATGGAGCAACCGGCAGGACTCGCTCCCCGGTTGCGATGTCGAACCCTCCGATAAACCTTCTCTTCACCCACACGTGGCCTTCGCTGCCAGGGTTGGACGCGCCCACTAGCTGCAGGGGTATCGGGTCGCCGACGTTCTTCCGGATGCGCGACCGCAACCACTCGAACGCTCTCTTGTTCGCCCAGTGCGTGAGCTCATCGAAGCCGACGGCGTGCCACTCGCCGCCTTGGTAGCGCCCATTGTCCTTCTCGGTCGCGTGGTAGCCCATTTCGACCGTGGCGCCGTTCGGGAAGCGAAAGATCTTGTTCGTCCCGTCCCACCCGACACCCTGCCCGGGCCACCACTGCAGAGCTCGAGAGATCAGAGCGCCGGACTTGACCAGCTCCGCATGTGTCTGCCGGATGAGGAGCCCGCGGAAGTGCGAGTAGCGCCACGCCCACTGCGCCATCATCATCAGCAGCGCGTCGCTCTTGCCTCCGCCCGCCGCGCCGCCGTAGAGCACTTCGTAGATAGGCGACACGGAGTAGTCGTGTCGCATGTGCCCGCTGAGGAGTTCGGCCTGCTTGGGGTGCGGCCAGTGCGGGATAAACGGATTACCTACGACGTGGGGGCACGCCGCGTCGAACATCGCGAGCGCTTCGTCGAGTGTCGTCAAGAGAACGACTCTTGCGCAGCTTTATGCGACGGAAACGCGCCGGGGTATTGCGCTAGAGCTTCGTCTAAAGTCGCAGATACTCGTATCGGCACAAAGCGCGTCGGGTCTTGGTGAACCACCCTCTTCCCTCGCGAACCAAAGCCGCACTCTCCAGGGCTTACTCATCGCGCGTCTGGATCCAAACGACCGTCCCGCACACGACGCATCTGAGCGCGTCCACGTTCCCCGCAGACGTAGTAACCTGCCCTACTACGTGCGTCGTCAGCTTGCCGCATTTCGCGCAAAGGTGCGTCGCCGTCATTGCCTTAGGCCGTTCTTGCCCCACGAGAGCACGAAGCCCAGGAACGCCCACACGCGGCCTACGATCTTCTCCCGCGCAAGGTTCGCTCCTACAACCTCGTCGTAGTTCTCAGGTGACACGCACGCCGAGTCTTCGACGATCGTGAAGCCCGCGCGCGTCTCCGCGAAAACGACCGAATGGTTGCCCATGCGGACAGTCGGAGCGCACTCGCCGAGCATGTTTTCGACATCGCTTCGCGTGATGCACGACCCGGCTAGATCCCCCAGCGGGAAGTAAGCCGCTTCGAATGCTTCTTTCGGCGACCACGAGGTATAGCCGTCGGGATACTTCACCGCGTAGCCCTCGGCCCCGTCTTTCTCTTGCAGCCATGCGTCGATCAGCTTCACGCCAAGATACTTCTTAGTCATCGTTTCGTCGCCCTTCGTCGTTGTCTAAAGATGATTCGTTCTCTCCCTCGTGGCGTGCTAAGAGCTCGCGGTAGCACGCCCACTTGAAGGCACGTAGCGCTGCGACCCGGGCCGACGACGTCATGAACGCCAGCTCTCGTTCAAGCTTGCGTAAGTGCAACCGACATCAGGTTAGGCCCCGCAACGTTCGGTGAAGTGTTCTGTTCGCTCATCCGAGCAGCTCCTACAGAAGCTATCGTCCTCTATTGTCTTCTATCCGTCAAGACAAAAGCGCGTCGATCGCTGCTTGCGCGGCAGGCATCGGCTTCGTGTCGATGATCTTGATCTGTTCATTCGACGCCGCGAACTCGGCGAGCTTCACGAGCTGCTCGCGCAAAACCTCAGGTGACGGCACCGGTGGACCTTCGCCTTCGTTCTTCTGCGAAGCGTCCACAGCGACGTTGACCTGCGTTGCGTTCGTCAGCGCTTTCTCGATCGGGTTGCCGAGATACTCGAGCACGAGCTTCGCGCACTTCGCGTTGCCTTTGCTGGCGTGCACCGCGAGCCCCTTCATGACGCCCCACACAAGTGTATGCAGGTCGACGCCTTCGAGCTCCGCTTGTCGACGGCACGCGTCGTAAATGTTGATGCGCCCGCGTTTCCGGCCGGGCCCACCGCAGTGACCCTTGACGAACCTACCGTCCGATGCGCGCTTTTCACCCTTATGATTTTGGACGCCCATAAGTCCACTTCCTCTCTCACCTCCTCGCGGTCACGATCGTCGCGCCGTGCTCGCGCACCCACGTCGCGAGCGCCTCAAGATGAGCCTCATCGACGTCGACCACCAGTGTCATCCGATGCCGTCGCTCGGCGCACACTTCATGATACGCCTTGCCGTCGACCTGCAAGACGTGTCCCTGCGAGATGCACGACAAACACTTCGCACACCTGAGATCAGCTCCTCGACGCATTCTGCTCCTCCCAGAAGAGAACCAGAGCTGACGGGTCTTTGACCTCGCCGCGCTCCGCACGATGCACCCACTGCCTCGACAGCCCGAGCTTCTCGCTGACCCGCGTCAGTGTCCACCCAGAGCGCCGTCGGTATAGCCAACACCACTCGAACGGCTCGAGGGCCTCAACACGCAGAGAAGGCCCGTCGTCGCGCTCATCGCGCTCCCAGGCGCGATAAACACTCGTCGAGACCCCAAACACGTTCGCGGCGCGCACCTGCGTTACGAGGCCGCTCCCCCTGCGACGCGTAAGCTCCAAGCGCTCGCCTTTGGTCAAAGCGCTCATGGCCTGATCCTTGGGCTGAGTTCGAAGATGAAGAGCGTCGCTCCGGGCTCTTGTCCAGGCCGGCAGTAGCGTTTGCAGCTGCCCATCGCATCCGAAACCTGCCCGTCGTCGCCCCAGATCAACCTAGGCAACCCGTCGAAAGGGCCGATCGCGTCAAGAACCGCTTTCCGGAGGTTATCCTCATCGGGCCGAGATGCGTGACGATCCGGAGCGTCCGACCTGAGCATGCCCGAAAACCGCCCGGTCCGCCAGTGTTTTTTCGGTCGGGGGAACCAGAAAATAATCCCGACTCCAAAAGGCACGCGTTCGACCGGAACGGCACCGAGGGCATCCGGATCTCGGAGCAGCTCGGACTTCACCGCGGCCCTCACCAGGTGCTTCCACGGGTGCGCATCCTTCGGAACGTAGATCCGTCTCGTCTTGCGGTTTTCACGGGGACGGGGCTCCGGCACCGGTGTCCCGAAGACCCTCGTGATGATCCTGACCGGCCGCCCTGCGACTTTGGCGGCGGGGCACCCCCTACGGGGGTGTGCCCCCGCCCCGCCAAAGATCTCGCCTTGGGTGTTATTTTCCGCCGAGGACTTTGGCGGAACGGCTCCGCCAAAGTCTGGTCTTTGTTTGCAAGGGTTTACGTTCATTTCTTCGACTTTGGCGGACTTTGGCGGAAACGCTCCGCCAAAGTCAGCTTAGCAGTTTTCTCACTCGATCGGACTTTGGCGGACTTTGGCGTACGATCGCCGCCAAAGTCTTAGATCCAAGCTCTGTAAGGACATACGTCGTTTTTCGTCCCGCGTGTGATTTTGGCGCTTCGATCAAGTCCAGCGCCGCGAGACTATCAATCGATTGCCTCGCGCGGTACCTCGACAGGCCGGTCAGGGCCGCCAGTTTGGACTGCGTCACCGGCTCCTCGTGCAGCTCCGACAAGGTCGCCAAGACCGGCCCGAGCACGTCGTCGACGCCTCCGCCGAAGATCTCCCCTGGCTTCGGCTCGCGGTCCTCGAGCGTGACGGAAGTGACGGGCCGGCCTTTGGAATCCTGCCCGACTGTCGCCACCACGAGAGTCCCGATCATGGGCTCCGGCTCCTGGAACTCCTTCGTTTTCTGTGACGTTATTGTTACACGCTTGCCGTCTTTTCTGATCTCGTAGACGGCGTCGAGCGCTGCTGGGATCGTCGACGACCCTCGCCCGCGGTCCTTGTGCATGTGGCCTGTGTGGTGCACGAGGAGCACGAGGCACTGCAGCGCGTGCGCGAGCGCGGTCAGGTTCGCGATGAAGGCTGTCGCGTCTTCCGAGCTGTTCTCGTTGCCCGGCCCGAAGTTTCTGTTTTGTGTGTCGACGACCAGCAATGCGCACGTGTCCTTGCCGATCGTCGCGCGGATGTCTGTGAGCCAGCTCGCGACGTCCTCAGGCAGCATGAGACGCCCTGGCTCGGTCGATAGCGTCAACGGGAGGTCTTCGTCCGGCTCGCCGCCTAGCTGCCCGATCAGGCGGTTAGAGATGCCTGTAGCGCCTTCCCCGACCATGTAGACGACGTCGCCGTGCGTGTCGATCTCGTGCCCGAACCACTCTTCGGCGCCCGATGCGATCGCGACCGCGAGGCTCATCGCCACCGGTGTCTTTCCACAGCCGGGCTCGCCGTAGATCTGCGCGATCCCGTGCGCGGGGAGCGCGCCGTAGACCAGGAACGAAAAATCCCGTTTCTGCTTGACAAACTCTGATGCTTTGAGTAGTCGGCTGCGGCGCTTCTTCGGCTCGGGCTTTTTCCACGAGTCGCTAACAGGTGTGGAAAACGCAGCGGAAGGGCTCGCGACGCGGTGCTCGCGCTTCGCGGCGCTGCGCGCGATGTCTCGCATGACCCAAGTCTGCGAGGCGTAGCGCTGGGGTTCTTTGCTATCGATGAGCCCCTGGCCCCACGGCGAGGCTAGCAGCGCGAACGCGGCGGCGCGGCCGTGCCCGTGCGCGGCGCGCAGCGCGTGCTCCACGAGTCTCCACCACGCCTCCGAGGCGCTCGGTAGCCCGAGGCCGCGCCAATCGCCTGTGAGCAGCTCAGGGCCGTCGGGGACCGTTTCGAGGGATACGAGGATGGCTTCGGGGTCTGGCGGCGGGCCGACGCCAACCGGGAGCTCCTCTTCGGCGCTCTCGGGCGTCTCGAAGGCGCTGTACGTCTCGAGCAGCCATTCCAGTGAGGGGGCCGACCAGAGAGTATCGGCAGAACCTTCGAGCTTGTTACCTGTGACCGTGACGTAGCCTGCAGGCCCGCAGCCGAACCCTTGGATCTCGGGGGTCTTCACCACGCCCTCAGGCGCGGGGTGGGGCACGCGGATCGTCCGGAAAGGCTTGGGCTCCTCGCAGACGATGAGCCACACGCGAAGCCCGGTGCCGCTGGGGGTGATCTCGGTGTACGTTCGGTCGTAGTGCTCCCACAGCTCAGTAGCCCACTCGGTGAGCTCGCCAGTGGTCGGATCGCGGCACGCGTCCAAGTCGAGCGCAATGACCCAGCACCCGTCGAGCGGAACGCGCTTGGTCATCAGGAAGCCCCGACCACCGTCGGGCGGCGGGTCGATCGCGTCGAACGGCTTTCCTAGGTTTGGGTCAAGAGTCGATCCCAGCGGCCTCTTGCGCTCTTTGCCTAGCTCGTCGCGCGTGAGTCGCCAGGCGATCCAGCGCGGGATTCTCCGCAGCACGGCGGGGATGGTGTGAGACATTGAAAAGCGTGCGTGTGAAAAGCGGGGTGTCGATCGTGCCTGCAAGCGTGAAAAACGACAAGCGAAAAAATAACAAGAAGAGGGTGGACAACCCGCAGGGCTCGAGGGTAGCGTCTGCCTTGCGTTGAAAAGCGCACGGGGCGTCTTCCGTCCAGGATGTCCTTCCGAGAGCGTTCTAGACCTGAAATCGCCATGCATCCCCCATGGTATATATACCAGGGGGGATGATGTCTGCTTGTCCTCCCCAGAGCCGAGCCTTTCCGCGTTGGGAGACGCCCCACACCTTCACGTTTCACGAGTCACGAGTCACGCGCGAATGAAGCCCTACCCGCACCAGCTTCCAGCGATCGAGTTCCTCAAAGCGAATCGCCGCGCAGGTCTGTTCGATGACCAAGGACTCGGCAAGACGATCTCATCGATCGTAGCGGCGCGTGAGCTCGACCCTTCGCGGCCTATCCTCGTGTTGTGCCCTAGCTCGATGTGCTGGACGTGGGCTGCCGAGTTCGAGAAGTGGACCGGGTGGAGCGTGTCGGTCAACAACGTCACGGCGAACACACGTGTCTGCGTCGTGACGCACGGACGCATGATCCGAGATCGCTACCGGTGGCGCATCTTGAGGATCAGGTGGTCGATCCTCATCATCGACGAGGTCCAGGACTTGCGGAACCGCGACACCAAGCGTGCGCAAGCAGCGTGGGGACGTCGTTGGGAAGGTGAGCAGCCGGATCCTTCGTTCGTTGATCGAGCGTCTCGCGTGTGGCTGCTGACCGGCACCCCGACACCGAATGGGGAAGCTGCGGAGCTGTACTCGATGCTCGCAGGCGTGTGGCCCGAGAGCGTTCAGAAGAATAACGCGCCCCGCGGCAAGCCGGTTGACTTCTACGCGTTTCGAAGTCGCTTCTGCAAGCTGCGCGAAGTGCCTTGGGGCGACGGCGTCAAGGTCGTCGGAAACCGGAACGTCGCCGAGCTGCGCAAGCGTACCGAAGGCTTGTGGATGCGCCGATTGAAGACGGACGACACGATCAAGCTGCCTCCGCGACGCTTCGAGACCTGGACCTTGTCGCCCGAAACGGGCCGCGTCGACGTCGAGCGGTTCGATGCTCGAATCAGCAAAAGGTTTCGGGCCGCCTGCGCCGAAGAAGGGTTTGATGAGGCTTTCGCAACCTTGCGCGCCGATGGAAACTTCGCGGAGTTCGCTCGGATGAGCGGCTTACTAAAGGCGACAGCCGTCGCTGACTTGGTAGCTGCCGAGCTGGACGGCGGTCTCGACAAGATCGTCATCATGGCGCACCACGTGGACGTGTTGAACGAGCTCGAGGCTGGTCTAGGGCGGTTCGGTCTCGTGCGGATCGACGGCAGCAAGAGTGACGGCGAACGCGCGGAGGCTATCTACGGCTTCCAGAACGACCCGGAGACTCGTGTTTTCCTGGGCAATATCAAAGCGTCCGGAACCGGTATCACGTTGACGGCTGCGGCCGAGCTGGTCTTCGTCGAAATGAGTTGGGTGCCTGGTGAGAACGCGCAGGCCGCGGATCGTATCCACCGCATCGGGCAGACACGCCCGACGCGAGTGCGCTTCGCGTCGCTTGCCGGAACGATTGACTCTGAACTGATCCCCGCACTGCGTCGAAAAGTGATCGGCGCAAAGGAGCTACTGAACGATGCATGACGACACTATTCGCGTAGACGAAGACGCCCTGGCCCGTACCGCAGAAGACGTCGTAACCGTATTACGCAAGGCCGCGGCTCGCATCGGGGATTTAGAGGCTCGGGTGCGCGAGCTCGAGGCGCTGCTGCGCGAGGTCATCGAGCCCGGCGTCTTCGGCGAATGGCATTCGGTCATCGACCCGGCCATCCCCCCAGAGTTCAGCATGCAGTGCACACGTTACGGCTACGGGGCCGTCATGAGTCACGTCGAGGCGCTCTGGCGCGCATACTGCGATAGCTCGCCGATGCACCCAACCAGCGGTGCAGAGCACACGGTCGCAGCATGTGCGTCGGTGCGTCGCGGGATGATCGAGAAGATCAAGGCCGCCCTCCCGGCGACCGGAGGTGACTGCAATGGTTGATCAAAGTATCGTCACGAAGGTGCTGCTCGATGCGGCGGGTCTGGTCGAAAAAGGGTGGTGCCAAAACGATTTCGCGAAGAACGCTGACGGATACTCAGTGTCTCCTAGAGATCCGTCCGCCTGTGTCTTCTGTGCGGCGGGGGCCATCACGCACGCCGCCGTCACGCACGCCGCCGCTCTCTACGTAGGTCCCGGGCATGCGGCGCGGCAAGAGCTGATCCGAGTCATAGGAACGGACAACGTGGCCATCTGGAACGACACACCGAGTCGAACCTCCGAGGACGTCGTGACGGCGTTACGCAGTGCCGCAGTGCTTTCGGCCCTAGCCGAAAATAAGGAGGAGACGAATGGTTGATCAAAGTAGACTTTGCGAAAAACGCAAACAACCTCCCGGTCCGTATCGACGACCCGTCCGCCTGTGTCTTCTGCGCGTCCGGGGCCGCCTTCGCCGAACGCGACTCAATCACAGTCGCTACGACGCTGCGCAGTGCCGCAGCGCTTTCGGCCTGTGAGTGACCTATCCGCGCATGCGCTCTGGGCGTTCTGCCAGCGCCTCGTAGCTGACGGCTTCATCAAGCAGTCGCGCAAACACGAACTACTCGAACGCGCCGAGAACCGAAAGCGCGGATTCGGATTTCTGACCGCGGCCGAGCTCGAAGAAGAGCGACGTCGCAAAACTCGAACTGAGGAGCTGCTCTCGTGAGCAAACCACTAGCAACCTTTTCTTTCTCGATCGAAGTGCACGACCTCGCAAACCTGGAAGCCGTCCAGACTGTCCTAGAACGCGTCAAGACGTACCTCGAGACGGGCGCGACGCCCGAAGAAACCCCAGTAAAGGACCTAGCGAAGACCAAGCGCGCCAAGAAGGCCGAGAAGGCCGAGAAGGCCGAGAAGGCCGAGAAGGCTGAGAAGGCCAAAAAGGCGAAGAAGGAAACGAAGCCGAAGAAGGCCGAGGAAATCGTCGACGAAGACCCTTTCGGCTTCGGTGACTCGGGGCAAGACGCTCCTCCGACCGCTGACGACGTCAAAGCTGCAGCTCAGAAGCGTATCGAGGCGACGAGCATCGAAGACGTCGAGAACCTCTTCGCTGAGTTCGAGTGCGAGAAGTTCAGCGACTTGCCGGAGGACAAGTACGCCGAGTTCATCGAAGCGCTCGAGACGATCGAATGACCTCCGGCCACGCACCTCTTGCGCCGAGCGCTGCGCACCGTTGGCTCGCTTGTTCCGGCAGCGTACGCCTCTGTGCGCCGCTGCCTGACCAAGAGAGCGAGCACGCCGCGCTAGGGACGTTCGCGCACGACATCGCCGCGCTGTGTCTAGAGAACGGGAGCACCGGTTACGACATGCTCGGCAAGTCGCAACGAGGGTCCACGGTCGACGAAGAGATGGCCGAGGCTATCGACGTCTACCTCGATGCGGTGCGAGAGCTGCGTGGCCGAAACAGCAAGCTGCACGTCGAGACCCGCGTTTGGACGTTGTGCGAGGACGTGTACGGCACCGCGGACGCGGTTATCGTGTCGCTCGGGGGCGACGTCGTTGACGTTGTCGACTACAAGCACGGAGCCGGCGTCTTCGTCGACGTCGAGAACAACCCTCAGCTTCGCATTTACGCACTCGGCGCGATTCGAACGCTCAATCTGAGCCCTTGGCTCGTGCGCTGCCACGTGGTCCAACCGCGCCACCACCGCGGCGGATGGAGCACGGAGACTCTTCGCTACGAAGAGCTGCTCGCGTGGGCACAAGACGTGCTCATCCCAGGAGTCGCCCGGACAGAAGACCCGGAAGCCCCTCTCTCCGACGGACCGCACTGTCGGTTCTGTCGAGCCAAAGCGATCTGCCCGAAGATCCGAAACACCGCGACCGAACGAACGAAACACCTCTTCGCAGACGCGAGTATGAAAGCTCCCGCGAAGACACCGGTGCCGCCCTCCACTTTGAGCGATGCGCAGCTCGGAGAGGCGCTCGACGCGTTCCCCGTCATCGAGCAGTGGATGAAGGCCGTGCGCGAAGTCTCCTACGACCGCGCGAACGCCGGTCACCCGCCTGCAGGTTACAAACTGGTCGAGAAGACCGGCAACCGCAAGTGGATCAACGAAGAGGCCGCGAAAGCGGTCTTCGAAGCGCAAGGCACAGAACCTTGGGCTGCGCGCAAGCTCATGTCGCCTGCACAAGCGGAGAAGGTGCTGAGCAAGACGCAGGTGGCCGACCTGGTTACCAAACCGGTCACGGGGACTGTCCTCGTGTCTGATTCCGACAAGCGTCCGGCCATCAAGCCGGGCTCCGTTTTCGAGGAGAACTGATGTCCCTAAAACCAACTGAGATCGTCACCGATCCCTGCCGGATCGCCTTCCCTTCGCTCTTCAAGATGAAGCCCAAAGCTGTCGGCTCCGACAAGGAGAGCTACCAAGCCGTCGTGCTGCTGCCTCCTGAAACGGACATGAAGCCTTTCGTCGAGGCGATCAAGGCGGCCATCGCGGAGAAGTGGGGTCAGGCGACTAAGCTGTCGCCTGGCAAGAACCCTCTGAAATCTTGCGCTGAGAAAGACAACCTCGAAGGTTACGAGGAGGGGTGGCACTTCATCAACACGCACACCGGCTACCGACCGCAGGTCGTTGATCAATCGATCGAACCCGTGATCGACGAGAAGCTGTTCAAGATGAACCCTGCGGAAGCTATCGCGCGAGCGGAAGAGACCGTGTACGCGGGCTGCTGGTGTCGCTTCCACCTGCGCGCGTACGCTTGGGAACACAAGCAAGGCGGCAAAGGTGTCAGCTTCTCGCTCGAGGCTGTGCAAAAGTACGACGACGGCGAACCCTTCTCGGGCCGCAAGTCGGCTGCCGATCTCTTCGAGCCCGTCGAAGTCGAAGCCGCCTGTGCGGCCGACGAGCGGGATAGCGGCGACCTCGACGCACTTTTCAGCTAGCCTTGCTCACGCCGGGTCGTAGAGCGCCCTGGAGCGGGCGTCCTGCGACCCGCGTGTGACCTTCCGCGTTCTACGGCCCGGCCTTCCTATGGACTCTCTCGACGGCGTTCTGTGCGTCGACATCGAGACCGCGAGCGCGGTCGATATCAAAGACTACGGGGCTTGGGCGTACTCACAGCACGAGAGCACTCGCGTCTACTGTGTGGTGTTTGGCTACGCCACGTCGCCGGGTCGTTACGATTACTGGGCGTGGGGGCCCGGGCGCCCCATCCGTAGCGACGTGCTCGACTTCATCCGAACCGGAGGCCGCGTGCTCGCGCACAACGTTGGGTTCGAAAAGTCGATCTTCGCGAACATCTTGGGCCCGTCGTTCGACTTCCCGGTGCCGGACCCCGACCAGTGGATCGACACGCAAGCTCTGGGTCTGGCTCTGAACCTTCCCGCGAGCAAGCTCGAGGAGCTCGCAAAGTCGCTCGGCTGCGACGTGCAGAAAGACGCGAAGGGTGCCAAGCTCATGCGTGAGATGGCGAAGGCCGTCGAACGCGACGACACCGGGGTTTGGCGCTACCCGATGGCCACGAATGCAAACCTCAAACGTCTCGTCTCCTATTGCCGAGACGACGTCGGAGCGACGCTCGACAGCTACTACAGGCTGACACCTCTGTCCGTCGAGGAGTCGATCGTTTGGCGCATCGATCAGCGGATCAACGATCGCGGGGTGTTCCTCGATCAAAAGTTCGCCGGCTCGCTGCTGCAGATGATGGCGCAGCGAGAGAAGAGCCTAGCTCGATCTACGTTCGGCTTGACGTCTTTCGAGCTCTCGAACTCGACGTCAACGCCTCCGCTAAAACGCTGGCTCATCGGGCAAGGCGTCGAGCTGCCTATGGTGACTCGCAAGAAGAAAGACGGGACCTTCCACAAAACGCCGAGCTGCGACCGCCGTAGCGTGCTCGAGATTCTCGAACGGGATGACACTCCCGAGCTCGTTGAGCAAGTGTTGCGGAACCGGGTTGAGGCGAACAAGACCACCAGTCTGAAGAAGCTAAAGCGCGTGCAGACGATGGTAGGGACGGATGGTCGGCTTCGAGGGGCGCTGCAGTACTGCGGCGCTAGCACCGGGCGATGGGCCTCCTACGGCCTCCAGGTACATAACCTGCCGAAGGACCACATGGACCCGGGGCAGCGCGCACTGGCCGACTGGTGCGCCAGGAACTCGAACCTCCGGGCGCTCGAGCTGTTCGAAGACCAGCCGCTATCGATCATGTCGCAGCTGCTTCGCTCGGTCATCATCGCTGCTCCAGGCAAGGATCTGATCGCGGCCGACTACTCGGCGATCGAGGCTCGGGTGATTGCGTGGCTTGCTGGGCAAGACGACACCCTAGAAGAGTTCGCCAAGGGCACCGACGTCTACGTCTACACGGCCGAGGCGATCGGCAGCGACTCGCGTCAGCTAGGCAAGGTGTGCGTGCTGGCGCTCGGCTACGGCATGGGCGTTTTGAAGTTCGTCGACACCGCTGCGGGCTACGGCATCGGGCTGTCGTTGAAAGAGGGATTCGCGATTCAGCGCGCGTGGCGCGACACGAACCCCATGATCCGGACCTTTTGGTACGACCTCGAAACCGCGGTTCGTGAGGTCTTGACGTCAAAACCAGGGCGTGTCATCGCCGTGGGCCGGCTGAAAGTCTTCCGACAAGCTCGCTGCTTCTTCATCGAGCTTCCGTCCGGCAGGCAGATCCGCTACTGGCAACCTCGTATCGTGACGGTCGAGAAAGAGTTTCGTACGGCCGATGAGGACGGCAACGTCATCACCACGAAGCGAACGGCAGACGAGATCCAGTACTTCACGATGGGTGACGGTCGGAAGATGCAGCGCACGCACACCTACGGCGGGAAGCTCGCAGAGAACGCGACGCAAGCCGTCGCGCGCGATCTACTAGGCTCCGCCTTGCCGCGCATCGAAGCGGTCGATCCCTACGAGGTCGTGATGCACGCTCACGATTCGATCGCAAGCGAGGTGCCCGAAGGCGCCGGTGACGTTGACGATTTTTGCGCGCTGATGGAGACGAGCCCGCCGTGGGCAGCCGGTCTCCCGCTCGCGGTTGAAGGCTACCGAGGAAAGAGGTTCCGAGGATGAGCGAAACGGGCTCAGGGATTCTAGGCTCTAACGAATGGACTCGGGGCGAACTTCAAAGTGCTGAGGGCTTGACGCCGGCTCTTCGGCGGCGGACAATAGGCGACATGAAACCGATCGTGAAAGGCGGCCAAGGCCGCACCGCATCTAGTCTCGTGACCGAAGCCAAGTCGTTCGCTTATTTGATGACCCTCGGTGTCGTAGGGTTTGTCGTGATTCTCGTCGCGTGGCTGGTCTGATGGAGTGGACGCTGCGAGATCTGATCGAGCGCGAGTCCCGCTACTTCACCGTCGCGGAGATCGCCGAGAACTGCGGAGTCAGCCGGCAGCACCTCTACGCGCTGATGAACGGTGAGAAGGTCGCAAAGCCGAAGACGATCCAAAGGATCGCAGAGGGTCTCGAACTCACGTACGGTACTGTCGCCAAGGCTTTGCGTCGATCACAGGAGGGGTGATCCTGCGTGCCGCGCCCGGGCGGTGCCTGGCGCGCTTTCGTTCGCCGACGCCGGGCTACGGGCGGGGAGGGTGAGGGGTTTTTCTCAAAATGAAACTTAATCCGCTCGACCTCTTACGCGCTGAGAACGCGCAGCTCCGTCGAAATCTGCAACAGGCGTGCGAACGTCTCAGCAGCCTAACGGACGAAAGCCGACAGCTCGGACAGTTCGTCTGCTCACTACTCCATTCAACGGGAGGGGCTCACACGATGACTTTCGCGTCGATGGCAGAAACGCGACGTGAGAGCCTCTACCGCTTCAAGGCTGAGGCTTTCGACGAAGGAGTCGTGTTGACGCTCTACAAGGCGACTCCGGACGAGCAGGAGCAGCTGGCGCAACAGGACGCGAAAGAGATGGCCGAGGGCGAACCGCAGGCCCCCGGCCGACCCGAAGCGGACGTCTCACAGGCACGCATCGAGCTCCCGTAGGATAGCGATCAGCCGGGAAGCCCGCGCATCTTCGGAACCGCTTCGACGTAACCCGGTGGCGGGTCGCCGTGGACCCACCCCATGAGCGCCCAGCGTCCGTGCATCGGGTCTGCGCTGTAGCACTCGACGCGTCGGACCTTGTGCTGCTGTATCGGGTGGAAGAACACGAAACGATTGTTCTCAGGCTCCACACGTGTTCCGTCGAGGAACTCGAGCTCGCCGCCCTGAAACATCTTCGGATCTGTGTGCATGTAGAGGCAGAACGTCATACGCCTCGTCGCCACGAGCGACCCGTCGAAGCCTGGGGCGTCGTCGTGCCACACAAAGTGCGAGCCGTGGTGGTACAGCGTGGCGTGCGTCTCGATCATGCGAAGATCGAAAGGTTCGACTCCGCACGCTTCAAGGGCTTCGGGAAAACGCTCCACCACCATCGCGTGGAAAGGTGCAATGAGCCCGCAGTACTTCTCGATTTCGGTGATTTCGAAGTTGAAGCGCTGCTCGCCGAGCTCGTCGCCGCCGCGGTCGAGAAGACGCATGTTAGCTGCTAGCCACTCCCCCAAGCCGACACCGAAGGTGTCTGGCATCGCGTCCTCGACCACGTGGTACAGCGCCCTCCTGAAGCGGAGAGGCATGCTATACTTACCGTCCGAGAGTGGGAGAGCGGGAGCCTCGGCGCTGCTAGCGGCGTCGAGGCTTCTTTCTGCTACAGGATCCAATCGATCACCCGCCATACGTCGCGGAACATCGCGAGAACGATCGTCTCAGCCGTGCGCCAAAACTCAGGCGGCGCGTCTTGCACTGCCTGAAACGTCGCACAGCTAGACAGCGCGAGGAGCGCTATCGGCCACAGCCTCGAGCTTGCGGAGCCGTTCGTCTTGCGCATCGACCTTCGCCTCGTTCTTCGCTTTGCGTTCGTTGCTCTTGCCGTTCCGGATCAGCGCGAGGATGAATGCGAGCCCGCCCCCGCTGGTAAGCCAGATCATCCACTCAGGTACGGTCGTTGTGCCGTCCTTGTTGGCGTCGGCTTCTGTCTTCGCTTTTGCGAAGGCCTTCTTGCCATCATCGTAGGTCTGCTTGACCTGAGCGACGAGTTCCTTCGTCGTGGACGTCAGCTCCTTTACGTTGTCGATGATCGCGCACGATCCTAGAGACAGCGTCAGGGCCAGTAGTAGAGCTCGCATCGTGACCTTCCTATTTGAACTGTGAGGCGGCCGCGTCGTGGCGAAGCTGCCAGGCGGCGACCGGCTCGAGGGTCCCTTCGGATTGTATCAAATCTTCATCGCTTCTCGAGAGTCTGCACTCGCGCCTCGAGCGCTTGCATCATGGTTTGCAGGATGGCGATCGTCTTGTCGCCTTGTGCAATCTGCGCCGTGTTCCGATCGAGCGATATCTTGACTTCTCGCAGCGTACCCTCCATCTGCGCGACGTTCGATATCAACGCCGACAAGTGGAAGGCGCCGCCTGCGACGGCGGCGATCAGTGCTCCGAGTATCCCGATGTTGACCTTTGTCGCACGGTCGATCGTCGTAGACGGCGGCATACGCTCACTCCTCCGGCACAACCATAAAAGAGCTAGTGAGAAGCGACTGACGTCCGTCGCCTACTTGTTCGACCTTGATGATGGTCGGGATGATCCGACACCGGTGTTGACCTAAGAGTTTTACCAGCTCCTCTGAGCACTTCTTGGCTCGTTGGGCGGCTTCGTCTTCTTCGGGACTGCGCGGCTCCGTGTCGAGCAGCGCGGCGGTGGCAGCCTTGACGTCTCTTTTCTTGCTCATGTGTGACCCTCCTGGGAGTGCTCAGAGTAGCCGTCTCCCGCGCGCCCTGCTAGGTGATGTTCCACTGCGTGATGATCCCTCCTGAGATGATCACGTCGTGGTTCTGCCCGCCGTTGTCGTCGAACGTAAAGGACGTGTCGATCCCGGCTGTACCGTTGTCCTTGAAGCCTCCGACGGCGTCTATAAAGCCTGTGTCTGCCGTTAGATCGCCGCTCACGGTGAGGTCGTCGCTTACCGTCATCGCGCCTTGCACCGCGGCCGCGCCGGCGCCTACGGCATCCGGGTTGATGATGAGATCCGTGCCGTTGTAGTAGATCTCCGCGTCAGCGCCGGTCCCGAACACGGCTTTCGCGTTGTCATCCAACGTGATGTCGTTACCCGCCATGTCGAGATCACCGGTCATGGCCCGCGCGCCGCTGACAGGCAGGTACTGCGTGTGGTCGTCGTCTCCGAGACCTGTGAGCGCGCCGTGATCGGTGGCGCCCGCGCTGACCATAGATCCGTCGATCAACCCGCTGCCGTTCAACACGACAGGCTTGCCGGCATCCGACGCGCCCGCGCTGGTGCTGACATGCTCCGACACCGCGAAAGCGCTTTCCCAGCCGGATCCGCTGTGGTACTCGATCCTTGGTGCGTCCCCTACGTCGCTGTTAACCCGTAGATGACCGTCCTCGTCAGATATGACCGTGTTGCGCTGAGCGGTCGTCCCGTAAGGCACGCGGATCGCTCCGGTCCCTCGAACCTCGAAAACCGTCTCTTGGGACCCTGCATCCATCTTCGATACGAACGCGTCGACCACGACTTTGCTCGCGTTCAGGTGCGAGAACCGCACTCCTCGATAGTTCAGCGGGTCGATGGCGGAGTGCCGGTGGATGATGAACGAATCCGCTTTGAGGTTTCCATCGGTGTCCGGATCACCCAGAGCGAACGCGACGCCTTGCGCAACGGTTACAAACGCCTCTGTCGCTTGCGAGGTTACGTTCTCTTGCGATCCGATGCCGAAGTAGTCTTCGAGCTCGAGCTGCGGTGGACTGAAGACTACGCCGCCCTTGACGCGTCCTCCGCGCGCGCGTCCTAGGTCCGGTTGCTCCTCGTAGTCCCACTCTCCTGAGTCGTTCTGTTTGCCGAACGGGCGCAACGTGAGCACCTGAGGGCGCACTCTCTCGTCTTGTTCGAGCATCGCTGCCGGTAGCAGCGGGTGGTGTTCGAAGTTCGGGTAGCCTTTCACCCACAACTGAGGTCGGAAGGTGATCGCCGCGAACCCCTCTTGCATCGGGTGGAAAATCGAGTACGCGCCTAGCACGTCGTGCGATTCGCCTACGCGTTCGACCACCCCTGGGACGTGGTCCACTTCGTCCGTGTAGATGTTGCGGTTCGCAAGCGGTACGCCCACGAACGGTACGCCGCGACCTTTACCTCCGTGACCGCTACCTTGCGGACCTGAGGGTACGATCTCACCGTGACGCCCACGTCGCAGCGGCGCGTTTGGTGTGCTGACCTTGACTCCCTGCCTCCGGACCGGTTCGGTCGGGTTTGGGGTCGGCAAGTCGTCATCATCAGCCGGTACCGAGGGATGACGGAACGTCGGCGGAACCGGGCGAATGTCGCCCGGTTTCCGAGGGATCGGCGACCCGGTAGGCGGCGTTGTCGGAGTAGGTCTCGGGTCGTTGCCTCCGCCTTTGCCCGGAGTGGTCGGTCTCGAAGGCGTCGACGGCCGTCCGGGTGTTGTAGGTCGCCCAGGGGTCGTAGGCCTCGGCGTGGGCGTCGTCGGCCGACCAGGGGTGGAAGGCCTGCCCGGGGTCGTAGGGCGTCCCGGAGTAGTCGGACGACCGCCGCGCGTAGGCGACACGTACGGAACCTCTGACCACCAACGCCACTGGCCGGCCCGCGTGCCGTCGAGCCATTGATGGCGGAGCGACCCGTCCCACGTCAGGTGAACGCGCGCCTTCAAAGGCCACGGCGGAGGATTCGGGTAGTCGCCTTCGAACAGGAGAGGCCCGTCTTCCGTCTGGTTCCGGAAGAAGTACGCCCCCGTCGCGATGTGCCCCGAGTTGATCGGGTGACCGTCCGCATCGGTGTCGATTCGGTGCTTGTCTTGCAGCGAGCCACCGTGCAGAGGACCCGACCCGCCGACGTGCGCCATGAGCGCGACGCCGTGGCTCCCTACCTGGTTTCTCTTGAACTTGCCAAAGCCGCAGACCGATACTTCGTCGTCACTCCCCGACGGTCCAGCTAGGGGTGAGCCGAACGATCCTCGACCTGTTGCCGGGGTGTCGGAGCGCTTCTTGCCCGGGGTGTCGTCTTTTGCGCTGATCGCAGCTTGCGCCGTGCGCGGCGTGATTGGCGTAGTTCGGGTCGCTCCGACCAGACGAGTCCAGACGGCACCGAACCCTGCCAAGCCGTCGGCGCTGGCGGAGTAGTTCGTCGCGAGCACGTTGCCTCGCCCAGAGACGCCGCGGATTCCCCTCTGGACTGCGATGACTCGAACGAGTGACTGCAGTCGTGCGTGTCGTCCGCCTTCTCCTGGGATTTCCGATCCGTCCATGCAGATCTCACCCTCAGGCTGCAAGTCGCAAACGAGCGTCCCTGCTTTCCCGGGTCCTGCAGCGTTCGGAGCGATCAGTCGAGGATCCGCCCAGAGCGCTATCTCGTGCTGCTCCTCTTCGTCCATCCCCGGAACGACCATGAGCGTCGCTCCTTTGACGAGGCGGGGGAAGCACTTCGGCCACGCCGGCACGACGGGGGCGAACCGACTATCGTTTGTCAGCTCGTCGTCTCTGAAGGGCTGCACTCGACCGGCGTACTGGCTGCCTCCCGCCATGACGACGCCGCCGAAACTAGGCATCCATGCACCCATGCCTCGGACGGCTCGGTTTCGCGTCTGGACGAACATCCAAGGATGCACGTCGCCCAGCGTCCCCATACCGTTCACGCGTCCGTACTCGACGAGCGACGCTTCGGGGGAGTCGCTGTCTGCTGGATCGAGCATGCGCACGACACGTGCCGCGCCGAGGGACTGTCGGAGGTGCGCCGGGACGCCGGGCTCGTGGTCCTGGAAGGGGAAGTACCCCAGGTCCATCCGATCGCTGATGCCGGTCAAGTGCTACTCCGGATAGGGGATCACGCCAAGGAGGATCGAACGGGTGTCGTCACTGAGGAGCGAGAACCTCGACACGGGCCTCTGCTGACCCGGGAACTGGTGGGCCACGTCTACCTTAGCCGACGGAGCGGTGGCGACGCGAACCGTCGCAGACGACATGCCGCCTTTCAGCTTCATCCCCTCTCGAGGCATCGTGGTCAGCACGGTCCCTTGGACGCTATCTGCGAAGTTCGCGAGCGCTTCGGCACCGAGGGCTCTGGCGTGGTTCGTCAGGTGCCGCTCGCTGTTGATGAGGACGTAGCCGGGAAGCGGCTCGGCGCCGCGCCGGTCGTCGTTTCGTTCACGGAGTCCTAAGACTTCTTCGATCGTCAAGGCCGCTTCGATGTCGTCTTTCCAGGCGAATCGCGCCGTCGCTTCGCCCGGCGTTACGAAAAGCTCCAGGTCTGGACCTTTGCCGCTTTGGATCCGGAAAGTCTTCCGGAACAGCTTCGCGATGTCGCGTGCCTCGACGTCGACGATGTGGAACTGCTTCTCGCTGTTGGGTGACGACGGCACGATGGTCATCATGACCTTCATGTCGAGAGTGTTGCGCAAGAAGATGCCGTTCGTCCCGCTTTCTACCTGCATCTGTGCGCCCATCGGCGCCGTGTCTTGTTGACGGAAGTCTCGAACAGGTACAGCAGGTTGATCGTTGTCCCCTACCAAGTGGCACGGCACGTAACTCTGCTCCGTCCCGTAGGGGGACAAGATCCACTCGACCCTGAAGATCCCAAGATCCGCGTCGACGATGTTGACTCGCGCGGGCCCCGGTGTCGTCTCGATCAAGTCTTTCGCCGCTGACGGAGCCAAGTAGTCGACGTTGCGGAAAACGCCTGACGCAGCTTCGTCCGCTCGCGCCGCCATGTACTTGCCCTTCGTGCTCGGGATGATGCACGCTTGTCCCCACACCGCGGCCGGAGCGCGAGCCCCGGTCACGGGGTCGATGAGCGCTACACGAACCGCACGCAAGCTTCGAATCCGCTCCATGTACCGGCGGCTGACACGAAACGTCTGCCTGAAGTGCTGCTTCAGCGTTTGCACTCGCTGGGAGATGTTCGCCAGACCGTCGAGGTCCAGTCCTCGCGCGCCTAGCACGCCGTCGAGGTCGCCTTTCAGCCAGTGCCTTCGAATCGTAGCGAACGTCCAAGGCAGGGATCCTGCGGGACGATCCGCGTCCATCGCTGTCAACCACTTGTCGACACTGACCCACGTGCCTGGCGGCACTACTTTCTGAACGTCTTCGCCTAGCTCCGGGTCGTACTCGGTGATCGTCGTTTCCGGGTCGACCGTCGGGAGGACGTTCTGCAAGAAAGGCGTGTCGCGTCCCGGGTTGGCGCGAGTCCCTCCGTAGTCGTCGGAGTAGTTGAATACGACTTCTATTTCGCGTTGGTAGTGGACTCGGACACGTTTGGGTCGAATCACTTTTCGATCAACAAACGTGGCATGATCCCCGCCCCATGCGCTCGGCGGTAGAGAGCTGAGATGCCTCTCTGCCTCTTCTAGGTTCGACGCGTCGTAGACCACAACCTTTCCGTCGAGATCGACGTAGACGTCGGCTCCGGGGATCAGAGAGAGCATCCTAGAAACGGCTACGTTCCCCGCGTCGCGCAAGATCACGTTCTGAATCGCAAACTGACCTGCGGAACTGTTCTCGCGGATCGGGAAGCTCTCGAACTTCAGGTCTTTCCGGTCAACCACTTCGGACAACGTGTCTTCTAGCGCCCTCTTCGCTGTCCATCTGCGATCCCGGTCCAGCGAGTAAGCGAGGTAGTCGTACACGTCGACGACTTGCCTCGTCTGCACGGGAACCTGCTGGAAGTTCGCGGTTCGATCGCCTGTCTTTCTCGGGATGTTGTAGTCGCGGACGACCAGTTCGTACTGCCACTTCCACCTCTTGTCCGCCACAACGAACGCCACTCGGCTCGGGGAGTCGCTAGGAACCGTGTGCAGAATGTAGACGTCTTTGATGTTCGTTATGACGTTCCGCGAGTCGACGATTTGCAACGGCAAGGGCCGACCTACCTTCGCTTTGAGATCGGTGCGCCAAGTCCTCGCGTCGACTACGAACGTTGCGGTGTAGGGCGCGACTCCGCTGACCAATCTCCAGGCGACACCGGTGGTTCCGGCTAGAGGCGCCCCGCCAAGCGTAACCTGTGCTTTCGCGGCGGTGACCATCAGCTTACCGGGACAGCTGTGCGTCCGCCGGGTGGTCTGCTAAAGCGTTCGACCACGCTCTCGGTCAGCACCGACAGCTTCATCTGCTGGTCTCCGTTAGGGTCTCCCATCCACTTTTGCGACACGTTGCTTGTATTGGTTATCGTGTTCCACCCCTGCTGTTTCAGATCGCGGCGACCGCCTGAGTCAGGACCCGCTATCCCCCCGATCTTGTCTTTGAACAGCCCTGCGTCTCCGGCTTTAGGGGCGCTCGCGATGCGGTTCTTCGGGTGCTCGTCGCCTACGACGACCGCTGTCCGCGACCAAACCCGTTCGACTACAGCCCAGCCGACGTCGACAGCGAACGCGAGTTCGTCTCGGCCGTGGACCGGCGTGTAGTCGATGTTGCGCACTTCTCGGTAGGCAACTGATTGCGAGACTTCGACGATCGCTTCGCTGTCTTCGGCTTGGTAGAGGAACTGCAGCGCAACCGACAGACGCTTATTCGTCTCGTCGTAGCTCACTCTTCGGTCTTCGATGCAGAAGACTTGCGGCGTGAAGTTCGTGGTGAACAGCTTGACCACGTGGCTCTTCACCTTGTTGTCGAATACCGCCTGCAAATCGGTGGTGACGTCGATGTCGATCGCGCAATCGTAGTTGCCAACGACTCTACGTAGACGGTGGATGTTCTCCTTGCTGTCGCCCGGAAACTGACTCAGGTCTGTGAACACGATTCGATGGTCCCGGATCTGCGCGTCATCCCGGAGCCCTTGCGACTGATCCTCGAGCAGCTCGAGGTACTGTCGAGTGAAGTTGCAAACGTGCGGGTTCGGTGCCGACCCGGACTGTTCTCGATCGTATGTGTAGTTTTCCTGCACCAGCTCCCACGTAGCGGACGCATCGATCGCCGTGAGAAGCGTGGCAGCTTCCGCGTCGAAGTCCGCTTGGTAGCGGCTGACCGCGTGTCCGGCGGTTGTCGCTGTGTACGTGCCGCGCATCGTCACTGTCTTCTGTCTGCTGGCTTCGAGCTCGACTACGGTTTCGATGTCTCGTAGCCCCGTATCAGCTGTTGCAGGAAGGCCGGCTTCGATCGCGCACGTGTAGGCTCTTGAAAAGCCTTTATCAGAGTCGGGGTTCCCTGACTTCGTAACGCTGGCTTGCGCGCTGAGCATCGTTGTTCCGTGCGTGTAGGTCCATTTCGACCCGTCGAGGCTAATGACCAGTTCGTCTCCGTTGACCGCGCGCTTGGAGAACGCGTCCTCAAGCTTCTCGCTCTTGGCTTTCGTGTCTGCGTAGCTGACTCCGACCACAACTACGTCGAACACGATACGCAGCGAGTCGTGTCTCTTGTCTAGAACGTAGGGGCCGTGCAGTTGGTAGTCCGTAGACCCTCCGACCTCTTGACCCGCGAACGTGATTGAAAAAGGATTCGAGACTGCCATCGTCTACCGCCACGGAAGTATCTGGGCGGCCAAGTGGTCCGCCGCAGCCACTAGGAGCTCGCCGAGCTTCGTCGTTATGCGGTCGATAAACTTGTCGATGCCCGGCCCACGAAAGTCGTCGTCTCTTTGAAAGAGGTCCCTCCCCTCTTCTTCCTTCAGCCTGAGTTTCTGTACCGACTCGAAGAACCCTCGAGCCTCTGGCGGAATGCTCCCTGCATGCCCTGCGATCGCGCCGAAGGCCTGGATCGTCTCCTCGCGAGCTGACCTCGCGGCCTTCGCCTTCTCGTCTAGATCGCCAAGAAAGAAGTCGGCGATGTTCGCCCCGATACCCCCGAACGCTTCGCCTATGACGTCGCCGATTCCTGACTCGGTAGCGCCACGCACCGCAGCTAGCCCCGTTCCGAAAGCGGCTCCGGCACCGACGACACCGAGGCCGCGGCCTATCGCTCCTCGAACGCTGCCTGAAATCTGACCGGCCGTCCGCGATGCCTCCCGGACGAACCCACGCAGCTCGGACTTCGCCTTTTGCGTGTCTAAGCTGACCCGGACTTTGGTGTTTTCGGTCACTTCGGCGAGCGCGCAGAGCGCCAGGAGGGGTTAGAGAATCCTTCGCGCAGTCGATTGATAGCGTCGTGACCCCCTGAGCCGCTGAAACTCCTCTTGATCGCGTCAGCGGCGCGGACGATCAACATGTCGAGAAGTGAGTTTACCGGGAACTCGCGCTCGATGAGAGCCTTGCCTCGCTCGCGCTGGAACTCTAGCCGGGCGATATCCTGCCCTACGGAGCGTATCTGCGAGTTGATTCGCCCTTCGTGCCCTACGACGCGCGCCACGTCGCTGTCACCTGCCAGCTGCCGGCGAGTATGCATCTTGGCGCGGGCCTCTTCGTCCATGTCGCCCAAGAGGACTTCGTTTATGTCGGCACCGACGCCCTCCAGAGGCCGTCCGGTTCCAAGACGTGTAGCGACGATCCCGACTACGACGGCGGCCGCGACGATGAGACCGATCGGGTTCGCTACCGCCGCGCGGGATGCGCTCCGAGCTGCGAGCCCTCCCGCAGCTCGGAGTCCAGATGCTCCGGCCCGTGCTACGCGGACTCGCCGTGCTGCTTTCCGTGCGCGACGCGCGGCGAGCACGCGTTTCGCGGCCTTCGCTTTCGCAAGCCTACCTAACACTCCGCCGCGTCTTTTTTCGCGATCTAGGCGGATGTCGCGACGCGCTCGCGTTTGGGCTGAGGTATCGATCGACCGACTGAGCGTCGGCCGGAACACCATGTCATCGCGTCGGACCGTCATTTCGCGAGGTAGGCCCCGGTGACGTTACCTAGGCTGCTGTGCGCCGCCGCCAAAGCCCCGCGCGGGTTGTAATCTGCGAATACGGAGTAGATCCGGCCCGCCACGGGAGGGACTGTCGTTGTCGCATTCGACCCGGAATAGACAAACGCCGTGATGTCCGCCGGAGTCTCCGCCGGTGTCGTTCCGATCTTGTATCCGAGTCGATAGCGGTAGAAATCGAACCGCTCAGAGCAGTGTGACCCTTCCCAGGTCCACGTATCCCCTGACTCTTGGAGCTGTTGCGGAGCGGCAAACTGGGGTCTGCTCGTGCACCAAGCGGTAAGTTGAAACTCGTCGAACGCTAGCTGTTTGTTGCGGCCCAGAGTCGCAGGCGATCCTGTCCCGGAACCCGACAGCAGAATCGTCGCCCCATCGACACCGGTTAGATTTTCGACCGCGGCCCGGACCCTCTCTGCCACTTCCGCCACCCCTGCGTTCGCGCTTTTGCCGATGTCGGTCCGCGCACCTCCGATGACCGCATGCTCTCCGAGAGGGTCGCCTTGTACGTGGGCCGCGACGATCACCGTGAAGTTTTGTTCGATCAGGTCGGGGTGCGCCTCGTCGGGCGAGCCCCCGTCGATCGTGACGAGAGCGAAGGGGAACCCCGGAGGTAGGGCTTCTTCGCTGGGAGGACCCCCTGGGAACACTACGACGCTACCCCGCGAGCCAAACACGACGTCCCCTGACCCGTCCACCCACGCGACGGTTTCGAGCTCGTGCTTGATCTGCTGAGCCATCTGCAGCGGGTTCATGCTTCGATCCTGTCAGGAGGCCTCCCGAAGAGCGCGCGTCCTTTGGCCTTCTCGCGGTCCAGGCTTGCCTGTGTCCGACGTTCTCCCAGACCTCCCATGCTCACCGGGGGAGGGGTTTCGGCTGCTTCAGGAGGATCTGAGCGCGTCTGCTGGAGCACCCGCCCCGCCAGCTCGGCGGCGAGCCTTCTCGCCAGCGTCTCCTCGCCGTCGAGATCACCGGCCTCTGCTTCGATTCTGGCGTCGACCCCGACGGGATCTTGGACGGTGTAGCCAATGACGACCGCTACGTCGCGGACGTATTCATCGCCTAGAAGAGCCATCTGCTCTTGTTCGTCTTCGCTACGCTCGAGAAACCACTGCAGCGGCGGGCGGTTCGCGCGCAGCCATCGCCAGTACGAAGCGTTGTCGAGCAGAGGACGCTTTTTGAACGGCCACACGTAAGGCTCCTCACAAGCTGAGATCCGCGATCAGCCCAATCGACAAGATTCGATCAGCCGGGTCGCGAATGCAGTCTAGCGCCACCGGGAGGCCGAGCTCGCTGCCTCGCTGGAAAGCTAGCTCGGCGCCTTCGGTCCAGTCCGGGATTCCGCGGTAGATGATCGCTGCGGGCACGCGGATCGTGTCGTCGGGCACGTAGACCAGCTTGACCGCGCGAGACAAAGCTGAGGCTCCCGGGGTCGAGACCCCAGGCTCCGAAAGCACCGCGTGTTTGCTTCGGCTTCCCGCCGTGTAGTTGGCCGAGAAAAACTCCTGCACCGCGTCGTCGTCCCACCCTCGCACGAAGCACGAGAAGACGTACTCGTTCGACGACTCCAGGACGTCGGTAGCTTCCCCTAGCCCTTCCGACACAACGCGGAACCCGGTGCCGAGGGGTTGAAGAACGCAGAGGTTCGTCTTGCCTATCTCTTTGCCGCCGTAGGGGTATGCCGCCGTCAGGTCCGTGGGATCGATGACGATCCGCCCCGGAGCTCGCAACACTGTCGCGACGTTGCCGGCAACCATCTAGCGCACCTCCATGATCTCGACGCCTACGGCTCTGCGTACGAAGTCGATCGTTCGCTTCGTCACTCCGACGAACTGTCTGCGCGGAACTTCGGTTTTCAGTCTCTCATTCCGAAAGCGCTTGTTCAGCAAAAACCCTAGGCGCCTTTTGAGCGAGAGAGGTTGCGTTTTCAGCCACGCTCCTAGGAGGGTTTGAACGCTCTCCGTGATCGTCTCCGACTCCACTTCTCCACCGGTCTGGTGGGCCTTCGCATAGTCGAGGTTCGTGCCCACTTCTACGGCGCGTCTGCCAACAAGCCGGAACGCGATTGAAGACGCCAAACGGCCTGTGTCTCGCAGCGCAGGTCGTCGTTCGAACCTGCGCTGCGGGGGCTTGCGTCGCCCCTGATGGAAATCTGCGATGATCCCGAAGATGTTGACGGGGGCGCGGGCGTCCCACTTCTTGCCGTTGAACTCCTGCACTTTGAACGCGCGCTGAGACTCCGCGACCATGAGGGCGCCGATCTGCTTCAGTGCGCGAGTCGGGTCGTCTAGGTTCCCCTCGATCCTCCCGATCTTCGCGCCTTTGTTGAAAGACACGCGTGCCATAGCTCAGTCACTGTTCGCGATTCTTCGAGTGGGCAAGAACCCTACCGGCAGACTATCACGATCGGCCCACCCCCGTACGCGTCTCCCGCCCTCGGTCTCGCTCTTCTGCGTGACGCCTGAGTTTGATTTCGGCTCGCCGCGGCTACGTGCTCCTGTCCGCCGCACTCGAGAGATGAGCCCGTCGGCCGAGAAGACTTCGTCCCACTTCACTTCGGCTATCGTCGTCGCCGAGCCGCCCCGCCTCCACAAGACCGCGATAACGCCTTGCTTCGCGACCTCGACGTGGGTTGCGTCGCTCGCGTCGTAGTCCTCTTGGGCGAAGGCAGGCCACAGGTCGATGACCGCTTGCGCCGCGTTCTCTCCGGCGGCCGTATCGATAGCCGACGCGGCCCGGTCGTTGATGTTCGTTAGCGTCAGTAAGCCGTTGCTCTCGTACGACGCGACGACGGCCGCCCATAGTGCAGTTGCGGTCATGGCTTAGGGGTCCGCGAAGGTAGGCGTGCCGGAGTGAGGGAGGTACCCGAAGCCGGACACGAAGTTCCACCACTGCACTTTGCCGGTGGCGGGCAGCCCGCCTAGGTCGGTGAACTCGAGGGTATCGTCGACTTGCCACGCATCGAAGCCGTTTGTCTGCTGCCGACAGACCCAATAGGTCCCGTCAACACGATCCCACGGTACGAATATAGCGTCGTCGACGAGAAGGTACCCGCTCCCTGAGCCTGACCACTCGATCTCGACATCGAGAGGGTCTTCGTTGAAGTTCCGGAACCAACAGTTCTGGCCGGACGCGATGCGTAGCTCCTGCCAGTTGGCACCCAGGGACGCGATCGAGATCGTTGCCGTCGCCGACCCCATCCGGATTGTGACGTCGCCGCCGCTCGCCGAGCCTGCAGTCTTGTTCAGCATGACCCGGAAGAAATACGGGAGATCCGGGTCGAGACTCCGACTTCGCATCGCGGTCACAGGCTGTTTCAGCGTGACCGTCCCCGCGCCCCCTGTGATCTTCAGAGACGCACTCGTAGTGACCCCGGGACTAGACGCGAAGAAAGCAGTCGTGTCTTGGTCTACCTGCGCGCCGCCTGCGCTCTCGGTCCACCCCGTGAACTTAGGGGAAGACGACGATGCGAAGGTAGAGAAGCTCGAGTTCGTAAGGAGCGAGCTGTTCGAACCGGCGTTTTGGTTCTGGATCGTGTCCCGTCCACCTTCTCCGCTCCCGAACGTGCTGCGCAAGAGCGCGTCGAAGCTCGAAGCTTCGCCGATGACCTCGAAGACTTCGGCCTGCGCTTCGACACCGGAGTTTTGATCGGACCGGCAGCGGAATATCTTCTTCTCGACGTGGCACGCCTCGAGAGCGTAGTTGTTCTCGTCGACCGTGAGCCTAGCGATCTCTCCATCGCCTACGTTGCTCGCTCCTAGCGTCGCAGTCGTGTCGTAGGTGATCGCTCGGGACTCGACGGTTAGCGAGTTGTCGTGGAACCACTCATAGAGCGCTCGCCAAAGCTCTGCCGGATCGTCGTAGGCACCACCGAAACCGCCCGAGGCCGCAGCGCTCAAGATGTTGCCGTACTCGAAGATGATCGGCGACAGAATCGCGGCGGCCGAAGTTGGATCGACGATCGCAGAGTAGAGCGATCGGATCCGCGCCACTTCGGCCGACAACGCTTGCGGAGTGAGCTCCCCTTCGAGCGCTTGAAGCAGCGTGTCGAACTTTCCGCCGGCCCCGGCCTGTGTGCCGTCGGCGTGGCTTCTCGCCGTCTCGAGGATGTCGACGGCCGCGCGCCATTGCGCTTGGAGTTCGGTCTCGGTCGGGGATCCACTCATAGGACGCTATCCTAGCTCAAAAGCTCGGCAGTCTTCTTCGTTTTGAACGCGTCGGGCCAGCGGAGGCCGGTCTCTTCGAGCGAGGGAGGATACGCCCTACCCCTCTCTCCTTTGACTTGGTCCTCACACATAACCGCGAACATGAGTCGCGCAGCAGGAACGTCACCCGACTGCGCTACGTACGCTCGCGTCGGTTTCCCGCTCTTCTCTCGCTGCTTGATCTCTTCTTTCGTCGGGATCGTGATGACGTGCCCCTTGCGCGGCTGCTCGTGGTTGTCACCCATGTTCTTTCCGGTGCCGGGCTCTTCGCGAGACCCCTTCCCGTCGATGAAGCGGATGACTGTGCGCGGTAGACGCTCACGCATCTTGTGGAACTTCGCTTCGGTCAACCGAACGATAGCCCCGATGACCGGGATTCTCTGCTTCATCCCTGTTCGCAACGGATCGGAGACGAGCTCTTCGTTGACCTTCGGGAAGTTGACCCCCGCGAGGTCAATCGACTCACGAGGGCAATCCGGGACGACACCGACCCAGAACAAGTATTCTTTGACTGCGCCCGCCGCGAACTGGTCGGTGCTGGGGACTAGATCCTGACCCTTTACGTGGGTCCCTTTTTTCGTAGCTGCCATCCGATTCATCTTCGGCTCATGGTCATAACAAAACGAGCCGCCGCCCCGAGAGCAGCGGCTCGTGCCCATTCTCTTGCCGAGCCCCGCAGCTCGACGGAGGAGAGTCTAGTTGTTCACCTTGATCGCGCCGTAAGGCAGCGCAATCCCTGCGCCCGCTCGACGTTCCCACTGAATGTACTCTTCGCCAGTGTCGCGCGTGTGGTCGCCGTTGTTGTCGCCTTCGAGACTCGAGAACTCCTGCAGGCCTTCGCGGTCGAGCAGGAACGTCGGCTTCTTCGGAGACGCCTTCAGGAAGACGTACCAATCGTTGTCGCTGATCCGGCTCGAGCCCCACAACGTTACGTTGCGGCTCGCGTCTTGCACCAAGTTGGTGGGGGTACTACCCGCGTCGGTGCCGATGACTTCGCCCTGGCGGCGTTGCAAGAACGCCTCTTCGAACGCCTCGGTATTCGCAGCGCCGAAGATGATGATGACTCCGGCGTCGACGATCTCGTCAGCGAACAGTGGCTGCCCTTTGCCGTCCTGGAACTGCTTCCACTGCTCGATCGTGTTGTAGTAGTCCGTCCGAATGGCGGACACCGACGCGACGCCTGAGCCAGTGAGAAGGTTGCCGGAGCTGACGCCGAAACGGTTCGCGCCCGACCCGTCTGTCGTGGCGAAGAAGGCCGCACCATCGGGGGCGTTTGGCACGGCGGGCAAGGTGGCCGTGTTGCTCGTGAGCAGATCGAAGAAGAAGCGCTGTTCGAGCAGCGCGGCAGACGATCCGGCCTGTCGAGCTACTTCTTGCAGCGACGAAGTCTGGTCGTCTTTGCGATCCTCTTTGTGCCACGGGACCCTTCGGGCCCACGTGTAGACGGGCGTGCTGAACTGCACCGAGTCCATCGCATCCGTCGGGATCGTCGAACCTCGACGCCAGTACTCCATGTGGGGAGCGGCGTTGAAGTACGCGAACTCGTGCTTTCTGTTCGTCGCCCCGATGCCGAGGTCCATGACGTCGGCCAGACGGCTGTCCGCCTGGCGGTTCTGGATCGAGGAGTAGGTATCGAAGAACTCCGTGCGGAGTCCGTTCGCGAGCACCTGAGATGCGATAACGTTCGACATGCGTACTCCTAGCTATTCCAGGTCGCGTCAGCGATGCCGGCCTTGTGTTCGGCTGGCGTGAAGAGGGTGACGTCAACGTCGGTCGCGCTGCGAAAGCGCGACATGTAGCCGACGGGCGGGTTCGTCGTGTCGGTCAACGTCAGGTTGGCGACGTCGCTATCCGCGCAATAGACGAGGTTTCCGACCTTCGCTTGCGTAGGCGTCCCTCCTACGCCCGACAAGTGCATCAGCGTCACGCCGCTCTGATCGACGCGAGCCTCCGGCGGGGGACTGTCGGAGGTCTCACCGATGATGATGCCGTCTCCGGCTCGGTCGTCGCCCGCCAGGAGAATACCGAGGAAGTCCCCTGTCTCGTCCCAGTGGTTGAGCAAGCCGATCTCGAGTTGGCAGAGCATCCCCTCATAGACGGTCACCCCGTCTGCGATCTGGTACGACTCCCGCCCCGCTCGAGGGCTCGTCTTGTGGATGACACTCGCAGTTGCGTCGGCCATGTCTCACTCCCTGATTTGTCTCGGTCTGGCGTAGAGATCTCGAAGGCGCTAGGCGCTTGCCTCTTTCAGCATGACGCCGATCCGCGCCATGTTGATCTCGACGAAACGCTCCTCGCTGACGCGAGTGTGGTTCCGGTCGCGGAGCTCTCTCCATTCGGCGGCGAACTTCGCAGCTTCGTTGACAGCGTCGGAGCCATGCTCTTGGTACTTCATGGCGACAGCGGGCGCGCTGTTCGACTGTCCCGCAAACGTCGCCGCGGATCCACTCGACTCCGGGAGGACCCCGAAGGTATCGACCAGCGAATCGACGTAGTCCTTGAAGGCTTTTGCGCCGTTTTCGGTCCTGAACTTCACGAGCTTGTCGCGGAGGTCGGAGCCGAGCGGTCGACCTTCGAGTCGCTGCATCGCGACATCGACATCGGTCTTCGTGTTGTCCGCTTCTTCGCGCGCCTTGAGCTTGGCCTCGAGAGCATCCACACGGCCTTGCATCTTCGGGTCGATCTTGTGACTCATCGCTTCTCCTGCACCCGGTGCCGCCGCGGGAGCCGCGTTCGGCGGTTCTTCTTCCTGGCCAGAAGCCGACTGCTGAGCCTGGATCGCCGCGTGGATCGCATCCATGTCTTTGACGCTGATCTCGCCGCTCTCGATGGCTTTTACGATGGCTTTGACGTCGAGCGTTGCGCTCATGTCTTCGCCTTCGCCTTCGCCGCCGTCCTCTTTGCCCTCTCCGCCTTCTTCATCGTCGGCAAAGTTCGCGCTCTTCGGGTCGAGTTCGTCTTCGGTCGTCTTGTCGTCTTCGTCCATGAGAACGTCCTCA
Source organism: Epimenia babai (assembly GCA_011762755.2). NCBI lineage: Eukaryota > Metazoa > Mollusca > Solenogastres > Cavibelonia > Epimeniidae > Epimenia > Epimenia babai. The sequence continues at coordinate 6,088 of WURV02077779.1, read as the reverse complement.
AGAAACAAGTGCGCGGTGTGGCCGTAGCGAAAACAAGCTACCACGCCGTCGTCAGTTTTTGCGGAAGTTCTTGACTTCCACGGATTTTTGGCTGTCGCAAATGCGACAAGGCCTTGGCTCCCAGGAACGCACGTATCGACATGCGTGATCCAGTTCGAATCGGCACCGGTGGTCTCTTCTTCGTCGACTCCTGACACCATCAGCATCGGGAGCTCCAAGAACGGCGCCTCGTGGTCGAGCAGCGCGAGCGAGTTCAGCTCGGGCCGCTCGACGTCGAAGATCTCGACCGACCGGTAGGGCAGGCGCTTCGCGAGCACGTCGCCTTGCGCTAGAGGGTCGGTGACGATGAGGTCGGCGAAGACTGCTAGCCTCCGCGATCCTTTGAAGGTCATCGGCGACGCACCGATGATTCGGAAGAACCCTGCGGGGCGTACTGAGTCGTTGATATCTGTCGCCGGCTCGTGGTGCCTGATGTGCAGCGGCGGCAGGTATCCCCCGCGCTCGTTAGCCTTGGCTACGCGTACCGCCTCTGCGATCCACTTCGCGTCGAACTTGACTTCGCCGCGTTCGCACTCAACGAAGATCGGAACGTTGTGGACCACGAGAACGCCGTCAGCCTTGCGCGTTGCTTTGTACCCGAGCGTCGTCGTCATTCTTCGACATCCTTGGGCTCTACGAGCCTCTCGATCGCGGCGCGGACCGCGCGCGTTGGTTTCTTGGTCTCGCCCTTCACGAGACGATAGACGGTATTCCGGTCTGCGGGAATGGCATCAGCTACGAAGCGCACGCCTTGCTCTGCGACACGCTCGCGAAGTCTCTCTCGCGTTTCGTCCCAGTCGCGTTTTGTCATCGTCCTCCCGCCACGATGAATAGATCCGGCCTACCCCCGTGCCTGAAGCCTGCGTCGGGAGACGCTGCGCCCGGCACACGGCTCTCGATGACTTCGCCGTGCTGATTGACTCTGCCCATCGCTTCGAGCTCGACAAGAGGGGCTAGCGAAACCTGGCAACGACAGTTGTAGCCGAGAGGAGGTGCTAGTTTGTTCCAGGCCGGGTTGTCGACGCGCAGGATCATCCCGTCAGCCGCGTCGTGGTTCGACCGCGTGTCCGAGTCCCCCACGGAGTCGAATCGAAAGGCGGGGATGACGCCTTTTATGTCAGGGTCTTGCGCCTGTCGAAAACGCCCCGCCGTTATCGCAGTGTTGACGTTCGTTCGGAACACGGTACGCGCGTAGCCTTCTGACCACGCCGCCGATTGCTCTCGAATCGCGTTCACAGTCATCGACAACGCGCGTCCCGCTTCGCCGGCCGACACCCCTTCTCGGAGAGCCCGCGTTATGAAGCGCTGCGCCTCTTTTGTTACGCTCGCCTCTGCCGCTCGAGCGAACGCCACGGTCCTATTCTCAGAGTAAAGCTGAGAGATGCGTTGCGCGGTTCGTTCGGCCGCCCGGCGAATCGTCACCGGTGTCCGGCTGACCATGTCATCGAGCGCTTCTGTGAGCGTCACGCTGGGCAGGATCGTCTGGTCAGCGAAGCTCCACAGGTCGTCCCTCTGTGCCCGCAGGTACTCGGCCATGGTCTGCGGTTTTACTGGAACGGTAGAAGCGGACTCGCGGTCCGCTGCGAACGTCGCGGCTAGTTCTGTGTCGGCTGTGTCGGCGATCAGCTTCGCCGCCGCACGCAGCAGCAAACGCGCGCCGAACACTTCGGCGACCGCCATCGTCGCGAGCATCGCTTTTTGCAATGCCGCACGGGCGTCTGCCTGCATCGGCCTGTTCCCTCGGACCTTCGCCACGTAGAGATCGTGGATCGCTTGCGTGTACGGCTTAGCGAAACGCCCGGTGACGTCTTCGAGAAACTTGTCCGCTTCGAAAGTCATGCCGCTGTGTTCTTCCGGTAGATGGCCGTGAAGTCGACGTCTACGGCCGTGGCGTTCGCCTCCACCGACACGACCTCGAACCATAGGTCCGTTTTTTGGTAGAAGATCAGCGCCGGATCGTACCTTACGATCTCCTCCCCGGACACTCCGTCGAACTCCAACACGAGCCGGCGAGCTCCGCTGTAAGGGGTTGTGACGTCGTCTGCGTTCGGAACCTGCCACATAGCGACCGTCGCGGTCTTCGAGCTGTCGACAGATACGATGACTTGACGCAGCTCGAGCGTCCGCCCTGCGGGTACGGTGTACCTCGCTAGCTGGGTTTGTCCTGCTCCCGCTGCGATGGCTATCATCGGGTTCGACGTGTGCAGACCTCGGATGGTGCCTGCGTTATTGCCGTGGTACGTCCCGCACCGGCTAACGTACGCTCTGTCGGCCCGGACGAAGCTTTGCGACGTGACGACAGGCGTCGCCCCGTTCATCTCTACGGCCTCTCTAATCTCGTTGAACTGTGCGTCTAGCCCTTCGACGATGATCTGCTGCGCCCCTGACCCCGCACTGTTGTCGTTCGCGTCAGTAGATGACACCGACAACGTCGCGGCGGTTTGAGGCCAGAACATCAACCCGCCTTCCGCCCACACGTCTTCCGGTGCCGTTTGTGTGTCTATGTCCGCGTTCCTGCCGAACTTGTGGATGACACGATACGCGCGGCTCACAGCGGCAGACCTTGCCCAAAGGGCGACCCAAGACCTGGGGGACTGACGGGCTCTACCCGTTCGATGAAATCTTCGCCCGGATCAGGCTTGCGGAATCCGGTCTGTTCTAGCACGTCTTCCAGCGACAGCTTGACGCCCATCGCGTTCAACACGGACGCCACTTCTGCCCTCTCTTTCGGGTCTTGTCTCTTCTCTTGAGTGATCGACAGACGCGGCTTCTGATCTGCGATTCCCAGCTCAGATAGGTTCGGGTGATTCTTGAACCACACGCAACCGACTAAGTCGTCGGTGAGGGTCTCTTCGAGCGTCTCTCGGTCGTACTGAACGAGCGCTTCGGTGCTGTTCTCTTGCACGTCCGCCAGAGCGAAGCTCCCCCCTTTGTCTGCACTCGTCGGCAAGTTTGCGCCTAGAATGAGCGTGAAGATCGCAGCTCGTAGCTCGTTCCGGATGCTCTCGAGTAGCTGCCACCCCTCGCCGTTCATCTGCACCGTTTCGATGCTGTCAGCTGAGTCGTACACCAGGACATGGCGCGAGCGCATGTCTTCTAGCACGTCACGCCAAGCGTTGATGAGTGTCTCATTCGGCAGCTTCGTGTTCGCGTCACGAACGCCGTCAACCTTTGCCGTCAACACGCCCTGCGCGAAACGTTCGACTGCTTGCAGCGACTCCTGGAAGACGTGCGTTTTCGCATACCACCACCAGCCGATAGCCTCGCGAAGCGCTTTGCCGTGTCCTAACTGTCCTTGGTCGTCTTGGTAGACGTGGCGGATCGTGTGGACTGCATCGTCGAGGCTTTCCGGCTGGAACTCCTGTTTGCCGATGTCCCAGCGTTCCCAGTGCGCCGTTATGACTCCGGTATGCGGGTCGGTCTTCGGCACGATCCGAAACATGCGCTTATCGAGATCTTCGATGCGCGTCGGAACCCACCACGTACGCGGCTTTCCGTCACCGAGGGTGAGCGTTCGCGTCGTCCCGTGGATACGTCCGAACCTCGACCCTGAGAAGAAGGCCCTGGCGAGGTTCAGTCGAGCGTCCGTGAAGTGCTTGATCCCGTCGAGTAGCTGCGTACCTACCGACACGGCGACGGGCGCTCGGGGGTCTCCTTCGACTCTCGGTGTGAGCTTCCACTGCCGACCGGCGATCAAGTGGCGTCGATGCCCTACGGCGTGCGCGATGTCCGCGTCGCGCAGCATCTTCTCCTCAGCTTCCGGATCTCGGAGCAGCCAAAGAGAAGGGTCGTGCAGCTGAACGTTGTTGCGCCACGCCGCCGACAGCGCGCGAACGTAGATGCTCTGCGCTTGATTCCTTACCCGAATCTCGGTGGTCATGGCAAAACCTCGGTTCTACTCGAAGAGCTGAGCTTGCTTAGTATCGGCGATGTCTTTCGCGAGAAGCTCGGTAGAGGCGAGGAGCTGCTCTGCCCGAGCTTTGAGCTCCGCGTTTTCCGGATCGGCGGCCAAAGCTCTCGCGATCTCGTCGGCCTCGGCTTTGAGTGCGTCGAGCTGCGCCTGAGCCTTCGAGTCTTCCTCGGCGGACGCTTGTCCCTCGACTTGCGCCTCGGCTCGCGCTTTTGCGTTAGCTTGTGCTTCGGCCTCGGCTGTTGCTCGGAGCTTGGCTGCTTCGGCCGCTTTCTCGTGATCTCGCGGAGGAGCGATGTGCGTCCCCGCGCGAATGGCGTTCTTGCGCGCCCTCAAAGCCTCCTTGCTCACAGGCTTCGGAGCGTCGGGCTTCTCGCGGCTTGGTTTGCTCGGGTCGGTCGAGTATCTCATCTGGCCTCCTGCTGAATCCTACCGCGGCTCGAGCCCTTCGGGGATCTCGGGCCACTTGAGTTGCGTATTGTCAAGCTTCCAGACCGTTTCCGTAAGCACTTCTTGCGCTTTCCAGAGGTCTGCTAAGACGTCCCCGTCGAGGTAGTCGCGCGACTCGCGCGCTGCTTTTTCCAAAGTCTGTGAGATACGAAAGAGCCTCCTAGCTAGAGCCTTCCGCACGAGGTCCGGTGCGTTCATGCCGTCTCTAATCGGCACCGGGTGTCCTCCACCTTGAGGGTTTTTACTGGACGCGCTCGCCGTAGAACTCGCCTACGAGGCTGTGATTCGAATCCGTCGAGTCGAGCGCTTGTCCCGTGTTCTGCTTGATGATGATCGAGAACTTCCGAGGCACTAGCCCGACGTCGAAGTGCGCGTAGTAGGTCTTACCGCCTGTTGCGTCGACGACGATCGTCCCGACGAGCTGCGACTGATCGACCGTGATCGCCGCTTCGTCGCTTCCTGCGTTGTCCTCGCTGATCTCACCTGCGACCGAATCGCCGAGCGTGCGCGCGATGTAGAACTCGACGGTGGTGTTCGCCGTAGGCGCCGTCGCGTTCATCTTGATTTGCGCGCTAAACCTGAACCTCGGCAAGTTCAAGTAGTCCGCCGCGTCGAGCTGGGCGCTCTGCTTCGCAGATCCCGAAGCCAGACTCGCAGGGTCGAGACTGATGTCGACCGCCTTCGAAACGTTTTGATTCAAGACCATGACTCACCTACCTGCCAGCATCGTGGCCTTCGAGAAAATCGAACCGTCAGGGTTGTACAGCGACCAGGAGCCTCGCAGTTCGTCGGCGTAGAGGTCGGCGATCTCGCGGGCGGTGAGGGTGCGCTGCCAGGTCTTGACGTCGCCGATGTCCCCGTCCCAGAAGTTCGTCCCGGGGGTCGTGGACGATCCGATCCGAAGTCGGCCGGGAACGGTTGCCGCCATCACCGGTGCCCCGTTGTAGACTCGTTCGACGTACTCTCCGTTGACGTAGAAGTTGATGTAGCCGCCGTCGTCTACCACGCCGATGTGGACGGTTTCCCCGGCAACCATCCAAGACGTGTCCTTCATGTCGTAGTGCGCAACGCCCCAGTAGGTCAAACGAAGCTGTCCGCTTGTGATCCAGAGCGTGTAAGAGCTGTTAGTCTCAGCCCCCGTTAGAAGACCGCGTAGTAAGTAGATGTCACGCGCCGGGTAAGTGTCCGGGCGCAACCACATTGAGATTGAGATGCGGTCACCGCTGAGCACTTCGCTCGACTCGACTTCTACGTTTCCGCCAGAGGCGAACGTTGGGCCGATCTGCCCAGGGGCCAGGTTGTTACCGGCTCCGACCGCGTTGTGCGTGAGATCTCTGATGGATCCGCCCGCCCGCTCCATGAACGGCACCGCCAACGTCAACCCCTGCGCCAACGGATGTGCCCGATTCAGCACCGGCAGTTCGGGCTTCGGCTGCAACGCGGTGCGCACCGGAGGCACGAACTCGTAAGGCCCGACGTCGTAGTCCGTGCGCTGCGTTGGCTGCGGGCGGTAGCCACCGAGGAGGTCGCTGGGCTCTTCGCCACCAATGAGCGACCAGGGGTGTTGCGTGCGGTGGCGGATCTCGTCGGGGGTGAGCCTCCGATCCCACATCATCAGCGAAAGGAAGTCGCACTGGCCGTTCTCGGCGATGCTCACCGAGTCCATGGTCATCAGGGACTCGCTCGGCC
>WURV02077778.1:0-131950 GCA_011762755.2 Epimenia babai | reverse complement strand
TCATGGGAATCTCCTTTGCTTACACTTTGGATTTTCCCTGAATGGCATCAATTATTCAAACCCATAGATAGGGTATATTATATAATGAACATGCTTGGTCATCTTGTCTAAAAATAATCTTGGGGTATCCCTTTGTGATCCCGATAAATTATATTGAACGAAAACCACATTCTGAAAAATATCGCATCATCGGGAAGGGCGTAACGGTGGAATTCCTCTCTACGCTGATTGACCATCCTAATTGGTCTGTAGAACGTATTTGTATGAACTACGATCTGACCCCTGCGGAGGTTCATGCAGCATGGGCATTCTATTATGACCATCAAGCGGAAATAGATGCTCGCGTCGAAATCGGCGAGCAGCCTTTGAGTGAGCAAGAAGCTGAGCGCCGAGAGAAAGTCACCACGCGTTATCTTTCCAAAACCGGGAAAGACTACCCTACAGAAATTGACGCAGAATAGTCTCCATTAAGTCGTTGGGCAATCGTCAAGTAGGGTGTGTCTGACCTGCGATACAATGAGCATGCCTAGAAACTAAATGATCGAAATATGCTCATGCAAAAATCAACTGCTCGAATTCTTCTCCTGCTAACCCTATTCTTCTGCCTGAACATCTTCCCGGCGATGGCGCAGGAACTCACACCTTATGAACTGGCGCTTCAGAAAATCGAAGAAGCGTCTGCTACTGGCGCAACCAAACTTGATCTAAGTGATATGGGATTGGCGGAAGTACCACATGAGATAGGGCAATTGATTGATCTGCAAATGCTTGATTTGGGGCTTAATCAGTTGCAGGAGTTGCCGCCAGAAATCGGCAATCTCAGCCACCTGCAAACTCTTTGGCTGAATGGAAACCGATTGGGTAGCCTTCCCTCTGAAATCGGCAATTTGAACAATTTGCAAGATCTCCACTTGTGGAACAATCAATTGCAGGAGTTGACATCCGAGATTGGTAATCTGAATAATCTGCAAATGCTTGATTTGGGGCTTAATCAGTTGCAGGAGTTGCCGCCAGAAATCGGCAACCTCAGCCACTTGCAAGTCTTGAGTCTGTCAATCAATCGATTACGAGAATTGCCGTCTGAGATTGGTTTTCTATACGAGTTACGGAGCCTTTATCTGGACAGCAATGAATTGACAGAGTTGCCATCTGAGATCGGTGACTTGAACAACCTTGGGTATCTTAATCTGAACAATATGTCATTGATCAAACTACCATCACAAATTGGCAATCTGAGAAATCTTCAAATGCTTGACCTACGCAATAGCTACTTGAATGAATTGCCTCCTGAAATCGGTAATTTGGATAGTTTGAACAAGTTAGATCTCTACGGTACATCACTCAAAATACCATCTCCAGAAGTTGTGGAAGAAGGCATAGAAGCGGTCAAAGCATACCTGCGCGAATATCCAGCAATGGTGCTGCGGCAGCAGATTGTAACTGCTAGCCTAGTCGTAGGAATGCTTGTGCTGTTGATGCTCACGTGGCGTACCTTGTGGTGACGGCGCATGAGGGTCGGCAAGAAGAAAAAGGTCGGATAGGGTCAATCGGTTGCCGCCTGCGGTTGCAAACCACAGGCTACCCAGTTGATGAAACCGATTTATCGGTTCAGGCTTTCGGAGGCACAATTCCCAACCGCTTCAGCGGTTTCCAGACATCGGGCAGACATCGGCTTTGTAACCGATGTCGGAGGTTGAATTTTTCCAATGGGTTCATAGTTGATTCGTTCAGTAGGGACAGACGGCTGTCTGTCCATGTTTGAAGAAGGACACATGGCATGTGTTCCTTGTATCTTAAAAAAAGTTGCTGGTCGTTGGGCAATCGTCAAGTAGGCAAAATGCCTCTAGGTACTTTGCCATAGCAAACTACTGACTTTGCAATCATCACACCAGCATACGTATAAAATGCCATATGCAGCCCAATCAAGATCATCCAGATCGAGCTGTAGAATAAATTTCATTGTTCGTTGACATTCGGGACAAGTAGTGTAATCAAAATCTTGAATCCAGCTAGGATAACCACCAACTCGATGCAAGTTTTGTCTGCCGTTGGTTATTCCCCAATCTTGCCAGCGCCAACGAGACCCAGCACTTGCTAATTGAACGAACAATTCACGGTGAGGTTTGTCCGGGAACTCTTGCTTGGAATAAGTTATATCACAAGCGATCTGATGGGGTCGCCCATCAATGGTATGCTGATAGAAGAATTCATATCCACAACCAAGATCTTTCCATCCTAAACAAGAGAAGCAGGTTGCAAGCGTAAGTGTTTCTAAATTGCTGATTGATAAATTGTCAGGGATTGGATCGAGTGTGATGATGTGATGCAATCCATTTCCGCAAGATGTACAATTCCCTTCCTGCGTCCCTCCAAATCGGTAGACCTTTGTATCAGATGGTTTCAAAGTCCATGTGGGATGATGTGTAGGCTGTATATGAAAGGGATTAGGGATTGTCGTTCGATATGTTTCCGAGAAAACAATATGCAAAGGATCAGGAGAGTAGAGGCAATTCAAGCCATCTCCCGCGAATTCGTAACCAACGATTCGAAGGTATCCTGACCAATCAATATCAAGCTGCTTCATTGTTTGCATAGCAAAGTTCATTGCGGTTAGATGACGTGTCTCTAATAACTTAGCCCATGTATCTTTCTTTTCTTGTAGATCATTTGAACGGTTTATCACATCACGTAGAGTGGGGAAATGCAGTAAGCTAGATTCCCGCCAGGGATAATCACTGACATATGATCTCTCATTTGGCTTCAATTGAAATAAATCGTTCAGGTGAGGGTGTAAATCATGCAATGCTTGGAAGCTTGCAAGAGTGATTGTTTTCTGTGCGTTCTCATGGTCTGGATCATTTCTAATTAGTTGTAAAGCGAACTCGATTAGCTCAGGAAAGTCTTTTGCTGGAAGATAGCTATGCAGGTCATCAAACAGGGTCGAAGTCTTTTCCAGATCCCCAAGCATGAAGCGCAATAGATCCAGCACTTCATCAGGACGATCAATGGCGGATCTGATCGTCCATTCGTATACACCATCTATGTCTTTTTCTCTTTTGTGTTTGAATTCTTCAGCAAGGTTCATATCGATTTTGTCTGAGAGGGTTTCCTGTATAAGTCACGCAGTTCAATACCAAACGATTTCGTCATGTGTCCTCCTGAACCAATATCCCAAACGCTTATCCCAAATTGTGAAAATATTCACAAATATCACATATCCCAATTGGGATAAAACGCATCGGATGACTGACGATCATTTTGCGCCGGAACTTTTTTGCAGACGGGGAAGCTCCTCATCTGCCCAGCGTTGTCCCGCCTGATAATCTTCCAGCGTCACGCCGTACCAGTTTGCCATTGCTTCGTCCGAGTTGATGTTGCTGCGGCGGGCATAGGCAAAATCACCGGGGAGGTTGAAGCGTCCATTGTAGGTGCTGCCATCAGGCATGGTCGCGCCATACATCGTCAGAGTGTTCGCCAGTTGCTCATCCGTCACTTCCGCGCCCAACAGGTTCGCCTGTACGAAATCGGCGTTGGTTAACTTGGCATTCCGCAGATCGGTGTCCTTGAGGTTGGCGCGATACATATTGGCATCTTTCCAGTCCGAACCGCGCAATTGTGTGCCTTCCAGCGTATCATCTTCCAGATAACCCAGCACGCGCATCTCTTCAATTGCCTGCAATGCCGTATGGTTATAGCGGCTGTGTACCCGCCGTACGAGCTGATCGCGCACCTGTCGCTTTTCCCGCAAGTTATCCAACCTGTCCAGAATGAGCACAGTGAAGATGATACCGACGGCTTCTGGCACAAGGTCATTCAAGAATTCGAGATGCTGCGAGAGTTCCAACCGCCCCAGAAATGGCGGGATCAGCAAGCCAATGGTGATGCCCACAAGCAGGTAGACCCATTCGTTTTCCCGCCACAAACGGCGTATGGTCTGGGTGAAGGTTTCCGGTTTCAGGTGAATGCTTGATGCACGCATGTTGCCCTCCTGTGCGTATTGAGTTGGATGATCGCTGCAATTACTTCCTCTATGGTACTGCATTCTTTACGCGGTTGTCTTGATAAGTTATCCCAGGTTGCACCTACCCTATTGAACCGGGGGAATCCGGGTATTTTGTACGACTATGTTAACCTAATGCCAGCATTGGGCTACCATTATGTCAAGGAATCGTGTAGCGATAGGGCGGGTAAACGCTGATTCTCATATATCCCAACATATCCCAAATGTTTATCCGTGATAAGTAGGGGACGTAGTTGAAATCAGCTTAGCCTAATCGAAATAATATTGCCCATGCGACGCAGGCTCAAAGCCTACGTCTAGCTCAATTGATAAGCCTCATCAAATGAGGCTCGAAGGTGAATATGATTTCTTTACCATCCTTTGAGGATGGTTATCCGTATTGGTAGACAGGTGCTTTGAGCGCCTGTCAATAGACATTGGGGTATGAAAAAATACCGTACTGTGCTGACGAAACCGCCGTGCCTGATGTATACTCAAAACGGATAACCCACGATCCTGAGAAGGACAAACAATGTCAAAGAAAAGCCTGTATTCCGATGTCTTCATTTCCTATTCGCGGAAAGACAAACCCTTTGTTGAACGCTTCTTCAACGCGCTGGAAGTGAAGGGACAGGATAGCTGGGTCGATTGGGACGACATCGAATACGCGGAAGACTGGTGGAAGAAAATCTGCGTCGGCATCGAAGGCGCGCATAACTTCATCTTCGTGCTGACACCGGACTCGGCGCAATCGCGAGTTTGCTTCGATGAGATCGAACACGCGGTCAAACATCACAAGCGCATCATCCCCATTTTGCATCGTGAGATTAGCGAAGATGATCGGGCGCAATTGCACCGCACCATCTCACAACACAACTGGCTACCCTTCACCGATGACGATGACTTCGACACGACACTACAGGTTTTGCTGGATACCCTATCGGCTGATCCAGACCATGTGCGGTTGCATACACGGCTGTTGGTACGCGCCAACGAGTGGGATACAGAAGGGCGCAACAACAGCTATCTTTTGTCTGGCATAGAAATTGCAACTGCGAAGAAGTGGCTGAAAGAGGCGCAAAGCAAAGACCCACAACCAGCGCCGATGCACCACACCTACATCAATGCCAGCAGCGCCTATGAACGAAGTCGGCAGCGACGGATCCTCGGCGGAATGCTCATCGGTCTGGTGATTATTGTGCTGGCGGCATTCGCCTTGTTCCAGGCACAGGAAGCGCGGGCAAACTTAGCACTGGCGCAAACCAAGCAATCGGAGGCGCTGACCAACCTGGAACTTGCACAGACGAATGAAGCGCTCTCCGCGAAGAATGCGGCGACAGCAACCGTCGCGCAGGGGCTGGCGCTTCTGGCGCAATCCACCTCCGAGCGGCAGGCAGACGAAGTCGAAAGTTTGCTCTGGGCGAACAGTGCCCAACAACTCCAGACCAACCGCGATCCACTGCGGGCATTGTCGTTGGCGCTGCACGCGAATAGCATTCCTCGACCGCTGGCACTGGCACAATGGACGCTGGCGGACATCGCCTACAATTCCGGAATGCGCGAGGTTTTCTTCGGGCATGAAGGTGAGGTCGAAAGCGTTGCGGTCAGCCCGGATGGTGCGACTGCCCTTTCCGCTTCTGTGGATTGGAGGTTGCTCTTATGGGATGTGGAAACTGACGAACCCATCCGTGTCTTTGAGGGGCATCAAAATGCAGTCCTGAGTGTGGCATTTAGCCCGGATGGCACAACCGCGCTTTCTGGCTCAGATGACCTGACGATGATTTTGTGGGATATAGAAACGGGCGAAATCATCCGAACATTCGAAGGACATGAGGGCGCAGTCTATAGCGTCGCTTATAGTCCCGACGGAACAACCGCCCTTTCCAGTTCAGCAGATCATAAAATCATTCATTGGGATCTTGAGACTGGCGAAATGATCCGAGTTTTTGAAGGACACACCGGAACGATTCGCAGTGTCGCCTTTAGCCCAAATGGACAGACCGCGCTATCCGGCTCGGATGACCTGATGATGATTTTGTGGGATGTGGAAACGGGGAATCCGATCCGGCAATTTAGCGGGCACACCGATTGGGTGCGCGCGGTTGCCTTCAGCCCGGATGGACGAACAGCACTATCCGCATCGGACGACCTGACCTTGATCCTGTGGGATGTGGAAACCGGCGACTCGCTCCTGCAATACACCGGACATACCGATTGGGTGATGAGTGTAGAATTCAGCCCCGATGGGACGACTGCCCTTTCGTCGGCGACAGACGGAAATATCATTCTCTGGGACGTTGCCGGCGGCTTTATGCTGAAAGAGTTTTTCGGGCATACCGCACGGGTGAATGATGTGAGCTTCAGCCCCGATGGACAACACTTCTTCTCAGCGTCGGCAGATACAGCCGTCGTATATTGGGATATCAACAGTGGTGCGGAAATCCAGCAATTCGTTCAGCAGGTCAATGGCATCTGGGCGCTGGCGATCAGCAACGATGGCAGCCGTTTGCTCATCAACGGAGACGATCAAGCGCTGGTGCTCTGGGATGTGGAGAGCGGCGAAATCATTCATACCATGACAGGGATGCTTGCCAGTACCTGGGGCGCGACCTTCAGTCCCGATGACACTCAGATCCTCGCGGGTGCGGACGGTGGAATACTGGCGCTCTGGGATGCAGAAAAAGGTGAAATGATTCGCAGCTTTGAGGGACACACCGATACCGTGTGGCGCGCAGCGTTTAGTCCCGAAGGAACGCGGGTGTTATCGGCATCGCTTGATATGACGCTTATCCTCTGGGATGTGGAAACGGGCGAAGCATTACAAACGCTACGCGGACACGAAGGCGGGGTCTTCAGTGTAGCATTTAGCCCGGACGGACGAACTGCTCTCTCCGGCGCATCCGATACATTGATGTATCTCTGGGACTTGCAGACTGGCGACATCCTGCGCGAGTATCATGGACACACCTTTTCGATCCAGAGCGTGGCGTTCAGTTCCGACGGACGGACTGCCCTTTCCGCTGGTGACGATAGTTTAATCATCCTCTGGGACGTGGAAACGGGCACAGAGATCCGACGCTTCGAGGGACACCAGTCGGTTGTCTGGAGCGCTGTCTACAGCCCTGATGAAAAGTATGTGCTCTCGGGCGCTGGTGATGGATTGGTCGCGCTCTGGGATGCGCGCACAGGAGAAGCTATTCGCACCCTCAGGGGACATACGCTGGGCGTGGTGAATGTGCGCTTCCATCCCGATGGCAACACAGCTTTTTCCAGTTCGGAAGATGGCACGCTGCGTCAATGGCATATCCATGACCGCGATGACTTGATGTTGTTCGCGCTGAACAATCGCCCGGTGCTGGAATTGAGTTGTGAGGATCGCCGCGATTTTCGTATTGAGCCAGCCTGCGATGAGGAGGGCTTTGTACCGTCGCGTACGCCCTATCTGACGGAGACGACTGTGCCTGCTCTGGCGGCTGCTCAAAGCACGGCATCTCCACAACCTACGATCACGCCGACGATTCCCACACGCACGCCAACCGCAACGGAAACGACGACGGCAACCTGGACACCCACTGCGACCTTTGATGCGGAGAACCGGGCGGTCATTGGCGACAACCGGGGTGAGTTCGGAATTGGTGGTGGTGAGAACTGGAAGTTCCCGGGACGCGATGGCGATACCTTAAACATCCGCGTGATCGCTGATAAAGCGGCGAGTGGGCTGAGCGTGGATCAACGAGTCGGTCAGAATGTGCTCGATCCTGTTTTGCAGATTTATGGTCCTGACGGATTTTTGCTAGCGGAGAACGACGACATTGTTCCTGGCGAGAATACGGACTCGGCGATCGAAGGCTTGGTGCTGCCACAGGGCGGAATCTACACCATCGAAGTTCGCAGTTGGAACAACGCATCCGGCGGACAATACACCCTGCAAATCGAACCGCGCATCATGGGGACAGGTTCGATCGCGCCGACGATCACGCCCACCATCGATTTTGAAAACAACCGGGGTGTGCCACAGGCGCAGCAGCGGTGATGCTCGGCGGTTGTGCTGCTTTACAATTGCTCAGGGGATGGTTTCTAAAACCGTTCCCTTTTTTGTTCGACTACCCACAAAATCTCCTGCCCCGTTCGACAGAAAATATCAAGCGAGTCTATGATCGAGTCAGTGTTGATTAAGGGGCTTGCATGGATCTGAACTTCATTCCCGACGCAATCAAAGGTCAAATCGTACAGGCGATCTCCAAAGCCGTGTGGGATCGTCCCGGTTTTGCACCGATTCGGGAACCCATCGAAGAGCTGCTCCAATCGGGAAAATTCAAACATCTCACCGAAAAGGCATTTCAGAAATTCAAGGACGCGGATGAAGCTGATGAGTTTCCCGAATTCTTTGATGAAGGCTTCATCGGCATGCCTGTTGTGCAGCAGCATCTTGCGGAGTATGTCATCAATGGTGAGGATACCAGCGTAAAATTCCTCACTGAGGAATACGCCCGGCGACACCTAAAACCGTCCGATGCACCTAAAATCAGACCGAAGCTAAAAGCCTACCTGAAGGTGCTGCGCGACACCTTCGCCACCGATATGGAATACGGACAGATTTTGCTGGCACGGGATGTAAGGGCGATCCAAAAGGCGATCAAGAACTTTACAAAGGAGATGCGTGGACGCTTTGATTCCGTCGATGAAAAGCTCGATAAGATTCTAGCCGGGCAAGAAGCCTCCGAATCATCCACCCTCACCGTATCCGCAGGTGATGGCACAGCCAAGCTGGTCGAATCGAAAAATCTAGTGCCCTCGCTGGCGAAAAAATTCATCGGACGGGCAGACCTGAAAACGGCGATACGCAGTGCCATCGATGAAGGCGATCATGTGCTGCTACATGGTTTTGGTGGCGAAGGGAAAACGGCGCTGGCTGCCGAAGTCGCCCATCAATGGCTGGCAGACGACAAAGGTAAGGTGCTGTGGCTGCGGATGGGACAGATGAATGCCGATGAAGCATTCGATAACGCAGCTCATGCATTTACTCAAGAAGATGTAACTGAAATGGCACGAAATGTTGGTGACGCCAAACAACAGCATCTCAGGAAAATCTTAGATAACAACGATGTTCGCCTGGTGTGGCTGGATGATGCCTGGAACGGACCAGCGCTGAACCGGGTACTGGCAGGTGTGCCCCGTGATCTTCCGGTGCTGGTGACATCCCGCCAGCGCATGGCTGTTGGCAAAATCATCTCTGTGCCTGCCATGCCCGAAAACGAAGCCCTCGATTTGTTACGCACCCACGCGGGAACATTTGGCGAATCTGTAGGGACACACGGCGGTGTGTCCAGCGATGCGTCCGACGATGAGTTAGAGGTCTGCAAAACATTGGGCTATCTGGCATTTGCCATCAAGATCGCCGGGAGAACCGTGCAGGCGAATAAATGGTCGGCAGCAAAACTACTGCAAGAAATCAAAGATGCGCCGCAGGATATGGAAGTGCCGCTTGAGTTCCGGGAAGACGGAAGAGAGAACGTCGCTTCCCTCATCGAAGCCAGTCTGAATGCATTGGATGATATTGCACGGAACATATTCTTGGCTTTTGGGGCGTTTTTCACGGGCACGATCACTAGCGAAATGCTGGCGTTGTTCTTCAAGGGATCGATTGAAATCAGCGATGAGCAATTAGCAGAGATTCGTATACAGAATCCCCAACTACCAGCAGAGATGCCTAATGAGCAATTACGAAAAATAGTGGTGCAATCCTATTGGGAAAATGCGGAATTGGATACAGTCCCCATTGAAACGGCACTAACCACCCTCCTGCAACACGGGTTAGCGGAACGCATCCCGGAAACAGATAACGCTATTGAATACTACCGCATCCACGACTTGGCATACAGCTATGCCCACGCCCAGAACACACCTAATCAAATTAGCGATGCAGTTACTGCCTGCTTGAACTACACAGAACGTTACAAAGAACCCTTATTAGAAAACTTCAAGAAACTCCGCCCTGAGCTGGATAATTTCATAGGAGCAGCAGAGCAGGCGATGACGTTTGAAAGATATGAGGATGTTGAGCGGTATACATCGAATCTTCACGACGGGTTTCTTTTTCGACAGGGCTTTTATAATCAGTCGATTCTAATACTGAAATGGTCTATTATCGCCTCTGGAAGACTTGGGCATTTACGCATGAAAGCCATTTCCACTAATGTTTGCGGAAGCGTTTATTTCCATCTTAGGGATCATGAAGCATCAAAAACTTATCACACTAACGCATTAGCTATGTTCAAGAAAATTGGATATCTGATTGGACAAGCTGATGCTCTGAATGGACTTGGAATTGTTCAAGGAGATCTGGGGAATCATTTAGATGCAATCGATATGTTTGAGCAAGCTATTCAAATCGCCAAGGATAATGGACGCAAAGATAAAGAGGCAAGCTATCTTATAAATCTTGGTTTTGCGTATGCTAAAGAAGGAAATAGTGATAGAGCGACCGGGTACTATAAAGAGGCGCTATCTATCCCTCAAGTAAGTAGTAACGCCCTTAATAATCTAGGAGTTGAATTAGGCTCTCGCGGACAACATCGAGAATCTATCGAAATATTTAATGAAGCACTTCAGATTAGCCGTGAGAAGGGACAGAGAGAGCAAGAAGTTACTAACCTTATCAATCTTGGAGCCGCATACGCATATCTAAGAGAATTTGATACGAGTTTCGAATTTTTTCGCGGAGCATTTGAGGTAAGTAAAGATTTAGGACTAGCCCACCTCCACGATCAGATTGTGGAACGTTATGCAGGCGTAACTATGCAGATGCTACAGGATATTTTTCGCCAAGGTGGTGAAGCCGCAGTGCGGACCAAGCTGACAGAGATGGGTTTGGTAGATGATCGAGCAGAAAAATTGCTAGATAGGATACGAGGAGAAGAGGGAGGTGGTAACACGAATGGCTAAAAGTAACTGACTACAATCTTTAGAATAATTAATTACAATATTAATTCCCCAACCCTGTTAACCCTGTAAAACAGGGCTTTCATTTTGGCTCAAAAAACCTCGCCTGCTCATACAACGCCACCATCTCCCGCACCTGCCGTTGGATCGGAAACGTCGTCTGCACATGCTCTTTCGCCGCCTCCCCCATTTGCCCCCGCAGGTCATCATCCCGCAACAACTGCACCAGCCGTTCCGCAAATTGTTCGGTATCAAACGGATTGATGATGTAGCCTGTTTTGCCATCCACCACCGCTTCCGGTGATCCTCCATAACAGGTTGACACCACCGGTTTCCCCGCCGCCATGCCTTCCAGATTCACCACCGGAAAGGTATCCATGATGATCGATGGCACGGTCACCACGTCTGCCAGATGATAGGCTGCGATCAAGTCTTCCCCTGTCAGCCATCCCCCTGAACGAATATGCGATTCTTTCAGATGACGGAATTCTGGTTGCTGTACCTGCTCATCGATGCTCCCTGCTGTCAGTACCAGCAGCAACGCTTCTGGCACATCTTCCACGATCCGGCTCAACGCCGCTAGAATCTCCTTCACGCCTTTCGCCCCGGTCAGCCGCCCCGCAAACAGGATGACTTTTCGCCCGGCTAATTCCAGCCGTTCTCGTAGCTGTTCCTGAGCCGCTTCGGATGCTTTGAAGTTCGCCACATCGAAACCATAGGGTACAACTTCGTATGGTGCAGGCATATCATTCGCCAAATGTGCTTGCCGTAAGGCATCGCTTGGTGTCACCCGAATATTCGTATGCTTGCTCAAAATATGCCGGATGATTACATTGCGAAATGGATTGTAGCGAAAGCGCATCAAGCGCCGACTGTAGCCTCTTGGCAATCGATATTCTTCTGGCGATTCAACGCCGCAGCGTTCTGGATTGACCCAGTGTATCAATTTGGCATAGGCAAAGGGCATGACATCATGTGAACTGAATACCGTGCCAATGCCCATCTTGTGCGCTGCCGTTAACGCGTAGTAGGACAGGTCGTAGTGAATGTTGTGTGCATTGACGATTTCCGGTTGTATGCGCTGATACAGCGTTTTTACGGCGTTTATGGTCTGTGGGTTATAAAGCGACAGAAACGCGCGAAAACGGTTCCTGTAGCGGCTATACACATGGTATGTGTGGATGCCTTCCCGGACTTCTTCAAAGGGTTGATCTGGTGTCGCAGCGATGACATGCACATCATGCCCGGCTTGGTGCAGCCCCCGCGCCAGATTCCAGGCAGCCGCTTCTGCACCGCCTTTGTTTTCCGGCGGTATTCGATCACTGAGTAGAAGGATTCGCATTAGAAGAAAAGTGATGAGGACTGAGTAAAGAGTGCTGAGTATAAAAGCTATGAGGTATTGTTGCCGTCAGCGTACTAAAGCAGTATTGAGAATTCGAAAGCAGTGCAGATCTTTGGCTTTGGACTAAAAACAAAAAGGCATGTAAGGATACAGCGTGCTGTATCCGTAATCGTACCGAAAAGGGATAAGGCATTGCTACGCCAACATTGCCTGTACCGCCTGCCCTACCGCGATAGGACCTGGTAGTTCTTTCCCCCACAGCGTCGGTACATGCAGTTTGAGTCCGGGCAATTTTGGAGTTTGATAATTGCCATCTTGATCGGTTTCCTGCCGAACATAGCTCCCCGCCTCGTTCATACGATACAACAGGCACTCATCATGCAACGGATCAATAATCCAATATTCGTGCACGCCGCCTTGCTCATATTCTTTGAATTTTTTGCCCCGATCATGTTCTACGCTACCCGGTGAAACCACCTCCATACAGATGTCTGCCGGACCGTCCATGAAGGTTGGCGTTAGCTGATTGGGATTGCTTTCGAGGATGATCTGTAAATCTGGCTGGCGTCGGCTTTCGATTTCTGGCAAGCGCATGACAAAAGGATCAATGCGGATTTGTCCGATACGATTAAGTTCAAAGTACGCATTTAATACGATTATCAGATGGGATCGGATTTCACAGTGCTGTCCAGTGATTGGAGCTGCTTTGTAAACGGCTCCGTTTTCCCATTCGTAGTGCTGCTCGGCGTAGTGTTCCATGTAGTCGGCAATAGAGACATCCGTCGCCACGATGCCATACTCGACATCACTGATGCGTGTCTTTTCCGGTTGTGCTTCCATCTGCAAAATCCTGCTGATTGCTCGTTGCGTTCAGTATATCATGACGGTTGGGTTGCCGTCACATCGGGCAAGGGCAAGGTGACGCGGAAGGTGCTGCCTTCGCCTTCTCGGCTTTCTACTGTGATCTTGCCATCCATTGCTTCGATGATGTTCTGGGTGATCGCCAAGCCTAAGCCGGAGCCACCTTTGTCGGTTGAGGAGTTGGTTCGTGTCACCCGGTAGAAGCGATCAAAAATTCGCGACAGGTCTTTTTCGCTGATGCCGATGCCCGTGTCGATCACTTCGACTGCTGCATAGGCACGGCGTCGATAGGCACGTACGGTCACCATCCCCCCGGCGGATGTATAGCGAACGGCATTGGTCAGCAGATTTAGAATCGCCCGCTTAAATTCATCTTCGTCCAGCCGCAGCGCCGGGATGTTGTCTGCCAGATCAAATCGTAAGATGACATTGCGACCTTCTGCCATCGGATGTATTTTGCTTTCCATCGTACGGATGGCGGCAACCATATCGACATCGCTGATCTTCATGGTTGGACCACTATCTAACCGGGACAGGGCGAACAGGTCGTTGATGATGTCGCGCATGGCGGCTGCCTGGTCAGCGATGACGCCTGCGGCTTCGAGCGCGTCTTTGTCTTGCACCTGCTTCTGAATGATGTAGGTATTGTTGGAGATGATCGAGATGGGCGTTTTGAGTTCGTGCGACGCGTCTTGAATCATAGTGGAGATGGTTTTCGTCGATTCGGATTTGATTGATTTGCGAAGTTGAGCCTGTTCCTGAGCGATCAGTTGGAAGGTGCGCCGTTGTGCCATACTGCGCTCCTGTTCCTGGAATCTGGCGCGCAGTACAAACAGCGCGCTGATGAGCGCAACCAGACTCAGCCCATCGATTTGTCCTTGCCGTGCCAGGAGCGAGTAAACGATTCCGGCGATGCTGATGCCTGCAAAGATCCACACAGTCGTGGTTGACAAAAACAGGCACGTCGTGAATAAACCCATCATCAGGAAGGCAAAGGGCAGCAGCGATGCAGCATCCACAAATAAGCCGACGATCCCGACCAGCGCCAACACAAACACACTCAGCCGCAACCCCAATTCAGAATAGTCTGTCCATGCCAACCGATAGGTGATTGCCAGCACAATCGTCAGCAAATAAATCAGAGGCGACACCTGTTGTGATACCTGCACCTGCGCGAACCAGAGGACACCGAAAATTAGCGTTGCCGGGAACAAGACCGCGATAAGTGATCGAAAGGTTTTTGAGCGTTGGGGATTTGCGTAGGAGGATGGCGCATCTTCCGGATAGATCAACCACTGCCAATCGTAGACGATCTGTTGCCAGCGATTGGATGGTTCCGTTACCAACCGATATGGTAGCCGGGGTAAGCGCTTACGGATGCTCTTTGTAAGACGTGTTCGGAGGCTTTCCGATGATTGTTCCAGAGACACAAGATTCTCCAATACTTCCGACTGAGACACGATATGATGTGCCTGATGATCCAATGAAAAATGAGGGTTTCTTCACATTCTATTGTATCAATGAGAATTTGGATAATCGTATGAAGTTGGCATTCACCGGGTTGTGATTTGGTATGTCGGAAAATGAGAGACGTAAATGCTAATATTTCTTCTGACCGATGACTCCAGAGGCGCATCCATAAAAGAGGGAGATCGATTCTGTATCGAAATCAGCATCTCTGAACCATTGGCTCAACTGCCGACAATCTCCGAACTGCTCCATATATTGGCTTAACATCCGATAGTTTTCTGGGTTGCCTAGTAACAGCTTCCCGATAAATGGTACGGCTGTTTTCAGATATAAGAGATACAATATTCGAAGCAAACGATTTTCTGGAACGGCTACTTCAACTATTCCGACAATCCCACCCGGCTTCAACACACGTTGGACTTCTTCAACCAACAATTTCTGTTTTACGGATGATAATGTTTTGACCCCATAAACACATACAACTGCATCCAGACTGTTATCAGTAAGGGAACTTGACAAAGCATCTTCGCAGTTTACTTGAATGGCATAATCATTCAGAGACAGTCTTCGATTTTGGGCATGCTTGACCATTTCACTAGAGAAATCTATCGCTGTTACATGACCGCCTCTCCCGATTATAGGTAAGATATACTGCCAAGTCTCGCCACTACCTGCCATATAGTCTCCTACCAGCATTCCGTTTTGCAATTGCATTTTTTTAATCAGTTGTTTTCGCCAGCGAAGATTGAACCCAAATGAAGATAGGTTGGATACTCTCTCATATGTTCCTTGCATCTCATCAAACAATGCTTGTAAGTAATCCGCATCGTAGATGTCATCTATATGCTCACTGAACATGCCTGATATTGTGTTCATTGTTGCCTCATCTATGTAAGCGTTTTTGTACACTTGGGTAAATTGCTGATTTGCCTCTGTGGGAGATTTGCCTGATGTATATGACTACCAAACTGAGCGTCAGTGAGATCTTGTCGAAGTATCGCTACCCTTCGATCCGTTGCTTAGCTGTGTTCAGTACATAGGTCTGGAAGTCGTGCATGATCCAATCCGACCAGAAAGCAGCATAGCCATTGAAATGTGTGGATAGTCGATATTCGCTTTGCAGCCGTAACAGGACGCGCCCATCATCTAGCGGCTCAATTTCGTATCCGGCTGAAATGGCATCAAAATATTGACCGCCGATATGTTGCAGGACGGCTGTTGATTCCTCGTTGTGCAAAACCTCGATGCTGAAGCGGACGGACTCATAGGGTTGCCAGTGCGTAACGACTTCATGAAATTGCAAGCCAAATTCGAAGTCGGCGACCCGGACGCCGCCCAATCCCTCATGATCCAGGGAAGCAGAAATGGGACGGGGTATGCCCAGGGACTGAAAAGTGGAGTGAGGGTATTCAGTTGCAGCTAGGGTTGGGCTACGGATGATATTCTTCCACACGTCTTCCGGAGAAGCGTTGATGATGATTTCATCCTGTACGGTGCGTATCCAGACGGGCGATTCAATCTGGAGTTCGATGGGGGCAAGCAGCAGAGGTAGGAACAAAACAAAGCCACCAAAGGCATGGTAGCGTTTTTTCTTCCTACGAGGGTCCAATCGATTTTCGACAACCCTCCAGATATAAGATAGTGCTGCGCCAATGACGGCAAATATCAGGATGAATGGCGTTGCCATCAAAACACAGATGATCAAACCTGTAGATGTCAGAAGCGTAAACACAACGAAGAAACCAATCGAGAGCGCAGTCACCTGCACACTCTTTATGGGCGTTCGGAGATCAGGTGGCAGCAGGTACACGCTGATACCGCCAATCATCATGGGGACGACGCAAAGAAAGGCGACCAATGCTAATCCGTTTTCATCCCCGGCATAGGGATACATTTTGCCTCGAAACATGAATTGCATCAGCACGCCATAGATGATGCCGGCAATGGTGGCGATTACTATTGTGGCTGACCGAAATCGTGACCAGCGTTTTCTGTGACCGACTTTTCGTTTGGGTTTATTGTTGTTCATGCGTATCCTTTCAAGGTGCTATTTTTGAACGTGTTCATTTTCTTCGGATAAAAAAATATCGCCCT
This sequence comes from Epimenia babai, assembly GCA_011762755.2. Classification (NCBI taxonomy): domain Eukaryota; kingdom Metazoa; phylum Mollusca; class Solenogastres; order Cavibelonia; family Epimeniidae; genus Epimenia; species Epimenia babai. The sequence continues at coordinate 115,241 of WURV02077778.1, read as the reverse complement.
ACCCCATCTTTCTTTTTCACCCGCATCCCGGAATGCTTCATCAGGAATTCATGACACAGATGTCCGGATGCCAATGCTACGAGGATGGACGGAGCGATATGAAACCAATCAACGGATGTAACTCGTCCATTGAGGAGATCGGCTATCACGAGGGGAGTTGCGACAAACCTGAAACAGGTGACGATGAGCACAGAAGCTATATAAGGCGGGATTTCAATTCGGGGAGGATTGCCGAAAAGCTGCCAGATGAACGCCATGATCGCACCGTCAAATATCCCCAGAACGACGCCTACACTCGCTCCAAACATCGCGCCCAGAAAAGAACCTATGAATGGCATTAAAAATGTGCCGTAGATACCGCCGATGACCATGCCACTCTTTGTTCCTTCGACTCCCATGTAAACGAGTGCGCTCCGTAAAATTCTCATGATGTTACTTCTCCAATCATTGTTTCATGAACACGTTCATTTTCTGATGGTAAAAAAATATCTGCTTACCCCACCTTCTTCGACTTAATACCAGATTGTTTATTCAAGAAATTCCAACTAGCATTGCCAGAAGCTAGTCCCGAAACTATTGAGGCGGGAAAATTTAACATTGGGTAATCGATGAATGTCCCGGGACCAAGCAAATTTCTTGCTCCAAGTGCTGAGAGAGTGTAGGGCGTTACGAATGCTGTAAAACCCATAACAAGAATAATGGTCGTTACCTGATAGAGTTTCTTATGCGATAGTCTGTTATCAAATAGCTGCCATACTAGCGCCATTAGCGCTCCATCAAATATTCCCACGATAATTCCACTACTTGCTCCGATTACTATTGCATCGAATATGTCTGCAAGAATTGCCCCTACTATCGTACCGACTACGAGACCACTAGTGAAACCCCACAAACCCATGTAAACAAGTGCGCTCCGTAAAATATTCAAGAGCGTTTTACCCTTTCACCTTTTTCATTGGTGTGCGCGAAAGCATATTCAAGAATCTGTAGCAAACGAAGCCGGATGCTACAGCAGCGATGAACGCGGGTAGCATCATAATCCAACCGATACCGATGTAGAGATATGGTTCATTGAGTAAGTTGGCGAGGGCAAAAGGAGTCGCTAAGAACGTAAAGCCAGCCACCGCCAGTACCGAGGTCAGGTGATAGGCTTTTTTGTTTTCTGGTGCTGCACTGAATAGCTGATGGACGATCGCCATGATTGTCGCATCGAATACGCCCAGAATAATTCCGGCTCCGCCTCCCAGTACCGCACCAAACATCGTGCCGATGATCGGGAAAAAGAAAGTGCCATATAAGCCGCCGAGGATCGCGCCACTCAAGCCGCCACGTAACCCCATGTAAACGAGTGCGCTGCGTAAAATCGTCATGTTTGTTCTCCTTCGATAATTGCTTGCAAGATGTCTGCCAGCTTCGCCAGCATGTTGGCTGTCAGGGGTAGCATCAAAAGTGGGCGCAGCATTCGTAAGCCGTCCCGCGCCAGATCCAGCGCTTGATAGGTAGCCCGGTAGCCCGGTGTCCGATCATAGAGCCATGCCAGAATAAGTAGCAGTTGGACGGTGTAGAGGACGGTTGCGATCTGCGTAGCTCTAGGTTCTTTGGGCGAGTCTTTGGAATGCACGACCAGTTCTAGAAACGCCTCGCGCATTCGATGCTGTACTTCACTGGCTTCGCTGCCTAGGATGGCAACCCCGGAGTTGGGATTCATGGCTGCGCCAAAGAGAGAGCGGAGCAAAGGTCGGAAATGTGTGATCTGTTTGAGCTTGTCATCCATCGCCCGATAAAACAGATTGGCGATGGTATCTTCTTCCATTGCCGCCATCTGCTGAATCGTCTCATTCGCCAATTCCAGATACCAGGCGTGGATCAATTCCTCTTTCCTCGAAAAGTAGCGATAGGTCAAGCCCAGCGCTCGCCCGGAAGCAGAGGCGATTTCGCGCATGGTGGTTTTTTCATAGCCCTGTTCGCTGAACAAGGTGATCGCTGTATCCAGAATTTCCTGGCGGGTTTGTTGTCCTTTGGCAGTTCGTTGTGTACTCATAATCTCCAAATAATGAACGTGTTCACTTTTTAAGAATACCACAACTTGTTCTTGTAGGTCAAGTAGTCGAGTTGTGGGGTGAGGATGGGCGGTTGTGTAGACACAGGATCGGACTATAATGGCTTTGCGCTTAACCAGCAAAATTTTTCCCGTCGCACAGGTGAAAGATGACAATCGCAACCACGCCTCATGGCAATAAAATCTTGCGCTTCTTACCCGTTGATGAAGCTATTGTTCCAGCAGACGATCCTGATGTCCCCTTGATCTGGGTGGTCGTCGTCATCCGGCATGAGGGGCGAATCCTCATTCATTACAATCCGCAGCGCGAACAATGGGAACTGCCCGGCGGCGGCATTGAGCCTGACGAACATCCTGACGATGCTGCCCGGCGCGAGGTGCTGGAAGAAACCTCGCAAGTTGTCCGGGAACTACAATGCAAAGGTGTGTTTAAATTCTGGATAAAGGATGATGATCGCTCGGAGTATGTGGGTTTGTACACAGGAACGATCGACGAGGTCTTACCGTTTACACCCAATGAAGAAACCAATCAGATTCTGTTATGGAATACTGTGGATACGCTCGATGGATTGATCGGACCCATTACCCCCATCATGATCGATTTGACAGCGGGGGAATGATCAGGAGTTATGTATTTGACTTTCTACCCCTGATTTCACAAGGTAGATACTCCCCAACGCAATCATCGACATCGCCAACCCACCCAACAAGAATGGTATGGTCGCGCCTTGCTGCTGGAAAATCCAACCACCCAGTAAAGGTGCTATGGCATTCGCCGCACTGACCAGCGCGGCACTCACGCCGAGGATGCTGCCGTAGGATTGGGCGGGAACACGCTTCGTCATCATACTGTTGAGCGCGGGACGAATCATGCCGGCGCCGATCGATAGAGGCACAATCGCCAGCAGCAGCCACAATACCCCGCCGAAACCCCGTTTCGCATCTTCTGGCAGCGTAATGCCGATCTCGCCGATGATGGCTTCTGTACGACTGACTCGTTGTGTGAGTAGTTGTTCTTCCACTTTCTCTTGCAGGTACAGGGGATGGGGTTGGTCAGGTGTCAGCCCTGTCAGCAGCAGTCCCCCCGCCAGCAGCGCCAGCGCAACCTGCACCAAACGGCGTTCACCAAATTTCTGACTCCAACGCCCAATATAGCGTACTTGCACGGTGACCAAAATGACGCCGACGATGAAAAAGATGAGGGCATTCCCCTGCCCCAGTATGCCTAGCTGACTGAGTGTGAAGAGTCCCAGCAAACTCTCAAAGCCGAAGAAGATCACTTGCTGGGCGAACATCAACACCAGCAGCACATTCACATGGCTGTTCCGCAACATGCGGAGAATGAGAAAAGGCGTTGTGGCGGTGCGCGATTGTTGACCGCGTTTCTCTTTCGGCAAGGTTTCCTCAAAGCCAAACCATGTCAGCAAGATCGAGGCAAATGAATAGGTGGCTGCCGTGAACGCGGGGATCGCCAGATTGTCCGTCACTTCAAAGGAGAGGATGGCGATTACGGGACCAATGAGAAAGCCCAGACCAAATGCCGCCCCGGTTATGCCCAGCCCCTGTGTTCGTGTTTCTTCGGTGGTGATGTCGCTCAGGGCAGCTTGAGCAGTGGCGATGTTCGCGCCGAACAATCCATCCAACACACGCGAAAAAATAATCAGTGCCAATGAGTTTGCCAGCCCCAGTAGGATGAAGCTAAAAAATGTCGTGATCTGGCTGATGAGAAGTAGAGGCTTTCGTCCATAGCGATCGGAGAGTGCGCCCATCACCGGAACGCCCACCAACTGCGCCAGTGGGAACGCCGCCGCCACCAATCCGATTTGTAAAGGCGTTGCTCCGTAGGTCGCGGCGTAAATATGCAGCAGCGGCAGGATGACGGTTAGCCCCAACACATCAACAAAGACCAGCGCGAAGATGGGCAACACACGATTGAAATCAAGATGGGGCTTCGATTGGGACATAAACTTCCTGCTTGAATGGGACATCTCAAAGATGGGGATTATGCCGGAGCAGGGTGGCTTTGTGGAGATGCAGGTTAGAGACTTATAACGAAGCGTTATGGTTAAGAATTGGTTTCGGTTTTACCATGGTAAGTACAAAGTAACAACCACATCATCGCAAGGATTACGATGGCAAGGCTTTTTGTCCTCCTCCATGATACCGATCAAGATCTGGCGAGCCAACTGGTAGATACGCTCAAAGACGAGAATCATTCCGGTTGGTATCCGCGCACCTTTCCCGGTGGCTCAGATTGGTGGTTGCAGATTTGCAAACGAATCGCCCATTGCGATGCCGTGATGTATATCCTCTCCCGGGAAGCGATTCAAGCCAACTATACACGGGCAGTTTTGAACGAAGCCACACGTTGGAATCGACCGGTTATCATGATCGCCTATGATCCAGAAACGCCCATCCCGCTCGAAGTGCAGGGACAGGCGGTGGACTTCACAGATGGGGTCACCGAAGATACGATTTACGAACTCAACAAAGCGATCCATCGATCCGCAAAAGAGCGCCCCGCCAAACCTCTCTGGGATCAGATCACTGCCCCACCCCATATCGGGGGGGATAAAATTTCTTCTTCTGGAAGACGAAAGCTCAGGAGTACTCCAGCACTCTATGTAGCAGTGGCAGTGCTGGGGGCTTTTTTTGTAGCGATGTTTTTTGTGGTGCAATCTACGCAGAACACCAGTGGGGACCTCGCAACCGGAACGCCAGTTGCTCAGGCAACCGCGATGCCCGGATCGAACAGTGGTGTTCTCTCGCCAACGCAGGTGAATGAGGATTCCGCACCATCTGCCTCGGCGACTCCTCAATCTGTCGAATTACCGACACAGGCGACCCTGAGTGATGCAGAAGCGACCGCCGCAACCGCCATCCCGACCAATCAAACGGGAGTTCCCAACGCAACCGCCCTTCCCGTAGAGACAGCCACACCGATCGACGATGAGGATGTGATACGGGCTGAGGATGAGGTGCTGCGGATTGAACTGGTAGACGATGCCTTTGTCGTGTTGCAACCCGGTAGCCGATTCCTGGTGGATCACGCCGTTACCGAGGAGCCGATCGCTATATCTGCGTTGTCCGGCGAGGTGTATGTGGATAGCGGCAACAGCCTTTCGGTGAGCCTTCATTTAGTCGATCAAAACGTGGATATTCAAACCAGCGATGGTCAGTTTGGGGTCGATCTACAGACTCTGCCGCACGTATTATGTTTTAGTGGGGAATGCGTTATTCAGGTCTCTTCGGTAGAAGGCGATACAACGACGCTCGAATATAGTGCCGGGCAAGAGATCATTCTGAATGCCCAATTGGATGACATCAGCAATGCGCCAGTCCTGCCCCTAAGTTACGATGACATCGCTGCCTACAATGTTCGCTGTGAAGGCTGTATTGATAGCAGTTTGCTGGAACGGGTCGTTGCGGTAATCAGTAATCCGCAGCCCGTGAATCTGCGACAGGGACCGGGAACAGGATTCGCGATTGCGGCAGTGGCGCGAACGGGCGATCAGTTCACCGTGAGTGGCGTAAATGAAGATGCGTCGTGGCTGCAGTTGCAGGCGGCTGCTGGCGAGAGGGTATGGATTGCGTCCTTCCTCGTGGCGATAGAAGGGGATCTGGAAACGCTGGAAGTCATTGAGGCATAGTCATTGCACTCGAGAGAGAACAGACATTTTAACGACCCTGCGTCGTCCCAAAACATCCACCATGCAACGATTACATGCTAACCTACTGGTTGCTCGCTTTGCGCGTCATGCTGCTTATGCTGTAGAATTCAATACGTGTAACAAAGTGTAATCATCAAACTGATGTCGGAAACCATCGAAAAGCTTCGGGCGCAACTGGAACAAGCGCAAACGCCACAAGAGCGCGTAGATACGCTCAATGCGCTTGCCTGGGAGATTCGGGAACACGGTGGGAAGCAAACCTCGACATACCTTGATGAAGCACATTCCCTCGCCGAAGAAATTCAATATCCCTGGGGCATCCTCAGTGCTTTGGTTACCTCTGCTTATTTGAAAATCTTTCAGGCAGATTTTACGGCGGCTCTGGAAACAGCGCTCCGGGCGAAGGTCATGTATACCCGGATCGGGAAACAGGATGAACCCGAAAAGCTGGCGATCATTCTGTTTACGCTGGGGATGGCGCAAACCAATCTAGGGGATTATTCGAATGCGCTGGAATATTATTTTGACATCATCACCTTAGCGGAACAATATAATCTTTCGCAACCGTTGGGATCAGCGCATAAAGATATTGGCATGATTTATGCGGAGCTAGGAGATTATGAGAAAGCCACGCATCACAACAACCTGAGCCTTGAGATATATCGTTCTATTGATTACAGGTTTGGTCAGGTGATGACTCTCACCAACCACTGCGAGGTGTTAATTGCCCAGCAGAAATTTGACCAGGCGTTAGAAAATGTTGATCGGGCACAAAGCCTACTTGATGATGCCCGCAGCCCTTACTTCCAACCCTTTGTGTTTTTGATCTATGGGAAGGTGTATCGAAAGCTGGAACAGTATGAGCAAGCGCTGGATAATTTGCGATCGAGTGTGCAATTGCTGGGAGAAACTCACAACGCATATCTTACGAATCGCTACCGTTGTGAAGCCCATTATGAGCTTGGGCTAGTGTATCGAGATCAGCAGGAGATAGAGACTGCGCTTGAGGAATTCCAGATCGCGTTGGCGGATGCAACAGAGAATAACGTCCGAACCGTGATTTACCAGTGTTACCAGAGTTTAGCCGAAGTGTACGAAGCCAAAGGCGACATGCAACTGGCACTCCGCTTCTACAAACAATACCAGCAAGAAAAAGAAAGTGTGTTCCGGGACGAAACCCAGACCCGTATTCGCAACCTGGAAGTGTTGCAGCGCACCAAAAAGCTGGAGACAGATTTGCTCTTGCAGAAGAATCGCCGGGAGCAAGATCGTAAGTATTATGAGCGACTTTCCCAACTGAAAGACGACTTGCTCAGTACCGTCTCGCACGATCTAAAAAATCCGTTGGCGAGCATTCATACCTCCGCGCATCTCCTCAGGCGACATAAACGAACGGATGACCAACAGGGTAATCGCTACCTGGACAACATTGAGCGACAGGCAGATCGGATCAATCAGTTGATCAGTGACCTATTGGATCTGGAACGGATTGAAAGCACGCATGAGTTAATCACGGAGCGAATTCATCTCAAGTCCTTCCTGGAATCCATTCTCGCGCAGTTTCGGGTCATCGCTGATAATCAAAATATCCATATTCAGTTCCGCGATGAAGAACCCGATCTATTCCTCGAGTTTGACCCGAAAGCGATCCGGCAAGCGCTAGAGAATCTTTTATCCAATGCCCTGAAGTATAATCGGGACGGTGGCGAGATCGAGCTGATTGTCGAGAAAAATAAGGTCGCTATTTATATCAAAGTTGTTGATACGGGCTTGGGGATACCGAAAAAAGATCTCCCACGAATTTTCGATCGCTTTTACCGTGTACACGGCAAATCGCATGAAGCGAGAGAAGGCACAGGCTTGGGCTTGTCCATCGTAAAAACGATCATTGAAAAACATGGTGGTAAGCTCTGGGTGGAAAGCGAATTCGGCAAAGGTAGTGTCTTCATGTTTTCGCTGCCCAGTACAAGCTCTGCCCTGCCTGCCAGCGTGTGAGCTCATATAAGATCACAAATGCACATCGAAAAGATCTATCAAACCACGTCCTCAGCGTTTAGGGTATGTGTGCGCGCGAACTCAGGTGTCTGCCCTGTCCATGCACGAAAAGCGCGGAAAAAGGAATTGGGATCTTCATAGCCGAGTAGGAAGGCGATTTGCCCGCTTGTGTAGTCTGATCGAGAGAGATAATGTCGCGCAAGTTCCTCTCGTAATCCATCCAGCACTTTTTGAAAACTCGTGTTTTCTTCTCGCAAGCGACGCTGTAGGGTACGGTTACTGACGGCAAGTCGCGATGCCACGTCCGCCATTGAATATTGCCCACTCGCCAGTATCTCGATCAAGCAAGCGCGAACCCGTTCGCGGAAGGTGGACTCTTGTGTCAGATCTTGCATCCGTCTTCGCAGTTCCGGCTCGAAAATCGACCACATGGCATCATTGGCGGTCAGGAATGGCTTGCTGGCATCATCAGCCGTAAACGCCAGACCATTCAGTGTATGCGGTGTCACCGAAGTTCCGAAGTATGTTTCGTAGGCTTCAATCCCCGGTAATTCAATGCTGGCATATACAGCCTTGGGGATGATTTGTTCTCGTGTTGCCAACCGGGCAATTTCCACCCAGAACGCCAACTCAAAGGCAATCAGGGAACTGGGTGGGGGCGCATTTTCTGGTAGCCCATCGAAGGTCACAATTGTCTGCTGGCTTTCGATACGGATATTCAGCTTTAAGGGACCAACGATGGGTTTGTAATACGCGATACGCTGTAGTGCCATGTTCAAGTTGGCGCTACAAAACGCGGCAAAGATCGGCGGGCTAAACGCTTCTACGCTAATCGACTGTGCGATCTGTAAGGGGAAGGTTGGCTCATTTTGCATAACATGCCCCAATCCAACCCAGAGCCGGAAGTATTCGTCCGCATTGATGGTGGCAGATTTCTGGTTTAGCAAATCTAAGGGAAGTTGTGCGTGACGCAATACATCCTGTATGGATAGCCCCATGTCCTGTGATAGAGTTTGCCAACCTTTTTCCAGTACATATCTCCTGCTCACCGTTTCGCTCCTATCTATTTGCATTGAAACAACAATACCCGATTTTACTCGCTGCTGAGACCAACCATCTCCAGGCTCACGCTGTACAGTTTCTCGGCGAGTGCTTGATCATGTGCATGGGTATTCGGTGAGGACATTGGCCAACCGCCGGGTCGGTTTTCTTTATTTGGATAAAGGATGCTGTTCTGACTATAGTATTCACCATTGTGGTTTGGCGCATCATCATCCAACAGGCAGTGCAATGTTGTTTGTGCACCTTCAAACCAGGACATTGTCCCTAGGATGCTAGCAAAAGGGCGCAGCAGGACATTTTGCACGAACTTGGCAAACGCACCTTCTACCAGATTCGAGCGAATCCAGCCCGGGTGTACTGAAAATGCTGAAACACCTGTGCCTTCCAGTCTTTGAGAAAGATTCAAAGCATGGAGAACATTTGCCAATTTAGATTGAGCGTATGCGACAGTAGCGTTGTATTCTCGTTTCTCAAAGTGAAGATCATCGAAAACAATCTCACCGTATATCCCACGCATTCCTGCATGTGCCACACTGGATACGCAGATGATTCGAGATGGAGTGCTTGCCTTCAGGATGTCCAGCAGAAGCTCAGTAAGAAGAAAATGACCCAGATGATTCACACCGAATTGGGTTTCAAATCCATCTTCTGTAAAGCCTTTAGGGGGCATCATGACACCTGCATTATTGACAAGACCATCCAACCGATCATGCTTAGCAAGGAATGTCTCTGCAAATTGTCTCACCGAAGCAAGACTGCCCAGATCGAGTTCCATCACTTCGGCTGAACCACGCAAGCCGCTGAAGTTAGCAAATGCCTGTTCGCCAGCATCAACTCGACGGCAGTCGCCCACAACATGTGCACCCTGGCGTACCAGTTGTTTGCTGGTAGCAAAGCCAGCCCCGGAGTTAGCTCCGGTCACGATATAGGTTCGACCGCTCAAGTCTTTTTGTAGCAAGTGTGGGTCACACATTAAGGTCTTTGGCATTGTTATTCCTCTAAAGCTCTTCTGTTGATAGCTTAATGAAAGCATAAGGAGCGCTACGAGTCACTAGCAAGGAGCGCCAACCTACTCGCGGATCATGCCAGATTGCAAATATGTTATCGTTGTCAGGGAGCTGAAATGCAGAGGCATACGTTAGACAACAAATAGATGGAATGGTAAATGAGCAAAAAACCGAAAAAGCTATCTTTTGAGGAATGGGTGAAATATGTTTTCGATCACCCGGTTAAAAAGCGTAAATGGTATTGGAAACGAGATTTGGCGATATGGGATGAAGATTCCAAACCATTCGTCACACTCACATACCTGACGCAACTATTTGAAAATCCTGTGAAATATATCGACTGTTATACAGGCACACAACTTAATCAGGGCTTGTGGTTTCTGGTTGATAACAGTTGCTCAAATCATATGTTTGTGCTGCTCAATGAAAAACTCGAATTGGCAAAACGAGAACATTGTATCAGCGCCATTTTCAAGTTGTTTGAATGTGTATTCGCCAATCGATGTTCCTCCCATTTGTCGCATCTTGATGAACCGGGGGCAAATCCTCTCAACCTTGTCTGCTATATGTGGTGGGATCTTTTTCCGACTTTCGGCAACCCTAAGGAACAATCTCAGAAATTGGTGGATGCAAAAATCTTGGAGGTCATGGAGGAGATGCTTTCATTGAAGCATGATGCCTGTCGAGAAAGTGTATTGCATGGGTTGGGACATTGGCAAATGCATTATCCTCAGCAAGTACAAAAGATCATTGACGACTTCTTGACGCATAATCCTCGCTTGCGCCCGGAACTCAAAGCCTATGCCGAACAGGCGCGAATGGGGATGGTCTTATAAATCTTCAGGCATCTCCCAAGCACTAAGGCGGGGAAGCCAGGGCGGGACATGCTGTTTGTATAGCCGATAGTCCTCGCCAAATCGCTTCTCCAAACCAGGTTCTTCCGACAACCGAATGTAGATCATGTTCCCTATCGTAAAGAACATAAACCATACAAGAACGGGAATACTGCCGGAAAGAATCCCCTCCCCCAATAGGATCAAACACGCGCCAGAAATCATGGGATTGCGGACATAGCGATACACGCCAACCACAACCAGCTTTTGCGTTGGGTTCCAGGGCGCGAGTGTACCTTCACCAACAGTGGCAAAAAGTCGGATGGTCTGAAACATCAATACCATCCCCAGTGCAATCAGAAGAATACCAATAACAAGAAGCAAAAGATTAACCGGAAATGCGCTTCCCCAGAGTAGATGCAGACGATCCATGAAGTGCAGGATGAGTACCGGAATCACGATCAACACCATGAACGGCAGCAGCCCGATGGAACAAAGATGCTTCCCAACACTCATGTCGCAGCGTCTCAAGTAATGCTATCAAGCGCGGGATCGTAGCGTCGTTTTGAGTTCATGCGATCGTGTTTGTCCTGCTCATGGGGCGGGCGAGGGATGGCGTTCCGCTTGCGCTTGGGTTTGCGCTGTAAGCGGGTTTGCCAGCTTATATAGGCGACGATATTGAGCAGGACGATGATCATCAGAAAGTATACAATGCCATTCATCGGCTAGATCCGGCTGCCTGCACCCTCGGAGTTGCGCGCATCCAAAATGTTGTCGAACGGACGTGCCTGCGCGCGCCGGATTTTTTCATGTTTCCCCCATTCGTGTGGTGGCAATTGCGGACGCTTCCGCTTGCGTTTGATCTTGCTTTCACTCATGCGGGCAGCAACACCAATCAGCGATAATGATCCCAGCAGATAGATAATCCCTTCCATTGTGATTCCTCCGCTGCTTTCTTTTCAGTGTACTGTATGTCGTCAAGCAGTCTATAGATCCAGACAAGACATTTACGCACATATATCAGACTCCCCATATATACCAAAACTGCTATAATGTCGCCTTCTTTAAACGATCGTTAATCGATCAAGCGAGGATTTAATGTCTACTTCTGCAACGATTGCCAGCATTGTCTATAAGCCCCAGCAAAAGGATTTCCAACCGCCAAAACATTTTTCGCGGACACCTGTCGAGGAAGCACGGCTAATCAGAGACTTCGGGATTGAAGGGGATAGCAAAGGCGGATCAGAAGGTCGCCAGTTAAATATCATGTCACAGCAAATGCTGGACACACTGGCAACAGAAGGCTTCCAGACGGCTCCGGGCAAGATGGGCGAGCAGATCATCATCACCGGAATAGATATAGATTCTCTGCAACCGGGCGATCGCCTGCAATTGGGCAACCGGGCAGTCATAGAAATCGTCACACCCCGCACCGGATGTAATCGTTTCCAGCGTATACAGGGCAAGCATCCTTCTAAAGTTAAGAATCGGCTGGGGATGATGGCAAAGGTTGTTGAAGGGGGTCTTATTCGTGTCCAATCACCTGTGGCGCTGATGCTGCCAGAACCGGATCATGTCTGAGTATGTAAGTGTCGAGAGCGAACCCACCGACGACCCGGATGTGATGGAGGTCTTCATCAATCAGGTCTTAACGCCGGGTGGGGAGGAAGTGTATCGCTCGATTGAAGAAGGTGAGGAAGGCTCGCCCATCGCCCAGATGCTTTTTGGCGGGGTCGAAGGCATTGCCGGAATGACGATCACCGAAGACTGCCTGACCATCACCCGCGATCCCGATATTCCATGGGAACAAATCCTTGATGATGTACGCGATGCGCTGCGTGATTTTTTCCTTTAGTACACCAACGCATCTTCATCAACTCCAGCTGCTTTCACCAGCACGCGCCCGCCAATCCTCAATCCGCTTAAGGCTCTAGTAACGTTATTGAAGATAGAATAGGGAAATAGTTTTACGATCTCATATCAAGATTCTTCTCATCGCCGCCGGGATTTCCTAGAAAAATAGTTTGTTCTTTTGGGTGTTGAAAAGTGTATGGGTGAGGGAGAAGCGATGAGATCACAGGCGATTGAAGATCGGTATATCGTTGCTCTGGCAGTGATTTTACCGGTCACACTTTATATTGTTTTGCGGCTTGTACCAGACATTGATCCGGTCTGGAGTTTGCCGTTTTTCCATTTCTACATTGTCTCCTTTACCAGTCTAGTGGCGCTGGTGAGTGCCAGCTATATTTTCTTAGATATTGGCACACGCGGGGTCGAACCGATTTTCCTTACGCTGGCGTTTGCGGCGATGGCGAGCGTGTTTTTTGTTCATGGATTTTCTACGCCCGGTGTCGTCCTTCCCGGCTTTAATGCGGCGATTGGCTGGTCAGCGCGCTTAAGCCTGCAGGTGGGCGCGGTGTTCATCGCGCTTGGCTTGCGCGATTATTCCCCGGATTGGCAAGCAAGACTCATTCGTAACCGTACCACCATCTGGTTGTTATCGATCATCGGCTTTGTCATATATGTTGGGCTTATTTTCCGTGTGCCAGAGCCGTTCCTTGAGTTAAGCCAATACCCGCTGACAACAACCATTCAGACGGGAATCACGACGGTTCTATTGATCTGGGCAACGTTTAAAACCTGGATACGGTTTCGTACTGAGCCAAGTCGCCTGTACCGCACCTTGATGATTTCTTTGCCCTGGTTGCTGCTGGCACAGATCAGTCAGCACGAAGCGCCGCTGTGGGCGTTCTCCTGGTGGATGTACCATATCATGATGCTGGGAGCCTTCGCCCTGACGATGCTAACCTTGCTGATTAGCTATGAGCATAAGCCTGACTTCCGCCTCAACCGCTACTTTGTTTCGCTGGCGATTACGCTGGCTTTGCCCCTGACCTTTATTCTGGGAGAAGTGACCACGCGTCTGACAGGGCGTGAGGATTTGCGCTGGACATTATTTGTCTTCTTCGGCTCTGCGCTTGTTCTGTTGCTGATTGCCTTGTTCGGCATCATCTTCCGTGCCCAGCGCATTTTGAATGAACGGGCAATTGCCATTGAACGGGAGAAGCAGTGGCGCGCCGATCTGACAAGTCTGGTGGCACATGATCTGAAAACGCCACTCAATTCCATTTTGCTCAATATGGATCTGATCAAGCAGGATTTGGAAGCCAATGCTCATATGAATGCATCGCTGGCGCGTCTGGAGCGCTCCAATGATAGTGCGCGAACGATGGCACAGTTGATCTATGACATGCTGGATATTGAACGGATTGAAGCAGGGAAGCTGCCGCTGGATAAACAGCCTTTGGACATACAAGCGATTGTGGACGCCAGTATTGCCCATGTCCAGAGTGTGGCGGATTTTCGGGAAATTGAGATTACATCAAAGATCGCCCCGGACATGCCGGATGTTCCCGCAGATGAAGGGATCATCCAGCGCATCATGCAAAATCTACTGGGCAATGCCATCAAGTTTTCGCCGCAGGGCGGTAAGGTTTCTGTGGAAGCGGTTCACGAACCCGGTGGTGTAAAAATCGCTGTGACGGATACAGGTCCCGGTGTGCCGGAAGATCAGCGTGAGCGCATCTTTGAGAAGTTCGGGCAGGTGCGGCAAAAAGAGCGACGCGCTGGATTTGGATTGGGGCTAGCATTCTGTAAACTGGCGGTGGAGCAGCATGGGGGACAGATCTATCTGGATGATACGCAAAGTGTAGGCAGCCGCTTTGTCTTCACCTTGCCCTGCAAAGCCATATAGAACCAACACAGAATGCAGGAGTGCTTCTTTTCCGTTACTATAGATTCCATTGTTTGATAGTCTGAATGAGGGAATTTGAAATGGCATATTTTCCTGCGGAAACACGTTATGATTCCATGCCCTACCGCCGCACGGGCAAAAGTGGCTTGCTGCTTCCGGCGGTGTCGCTGGGCATCTGGTACAACTTCGGCGGGGTTGACCCGATCGAAAATGCACGGGCGATGATCCACACGGCGTTTGATCTAGGCATCACGCATATTGACATCGCCAACAACTACGGTCCGCCGCCCGGCTCTGCTGAAGAAACTTTTGGGCGCATTTTGCGGGAGGATCTGAAAGCGTATCGAGATGAGCTGGTGATTTCCAACAAAGCCGGCTATCTGATGTGGGATGGACCGTACGGCGAATGGGGATCGCGCAAATACTTGATCGCCAGTTGCGACCAGAGCTTGAAGCGAACGGGTTTGGAATACTTCGACATCTTTTACAGCCATCGCCCCGATCCCGATACACCACTGGAAGAAACGATGGGCGCGCTCGATTTCATCGTTCGCAGTGGACGGGCGTTGTATGCAGGCATCTCCACCTACAGCCCGGAGCAAACACGGGAAGCCTCGCGGATTCTGCGGGAAATGGGAACGCCCTGCCTGATCCATCAACCGCGTTACAACATGTTTGATCGCTGGATCGAAGATGGTCTGCTGGATACGCTTGAAGACGAAGGCATTGGCTGTATCGCTTTCTCGCCCTTGTGTCAGGGGATTTTGACCAATAAATACATCGACAAAATTCCTGAAGATTCACGGGCAGCCAAACTGGCAAGCGATTTCCATTGGGGCGACGAGGTGACGGATGCTCGCCTTTCCAGAGTTCGCAAGCTGAATGAGATCGCTCAGGCACGTGGGCAAAATATGGCACAGTTAGCAGTGGCGTGGGTGCTGCGTCATAAGAACATGACTTCGGCTTTGATCGGCGCGAGTCGCCCGGAGCAGATTGTGGATGTGGTTGCTTCGCTGAACAACCTTGATTTCAGCGACGAGGAACTGCAAGCCATCGAAGATATTCTGGCATAACGACATTTGATCAGCCGGAAATTATCAGTCATTGGAGGGGCAATATGCATTCCTCCAATGACTTGTTTCTAGGATGTCAAGTTACTTTGTAACACCCCCTGAATGAAAGCCGAGTATTCTTCGCCCAGAGGCAAATCCAGATCTTGATTAATCCGCTGTCTGGTTGCGACTGTTTGTTCATTCGTAATCGGATTGTGCCCTACTTTTTCATATTCTTCCCAATAAAGTCCCATGCCACGCTTTTGCCAGGCGGGTAAGTCATTGAAGTTGATACCACTTTCGAAAAGCAGTTCGTTCTTGTCTGGAACGCTTAAACCCAAAAGCTCTTTGGTCGCTGTTTGAGCAGATTGCCCCTGTCTTCGCAATAGCCAGTAGCAATGAGCATTCAGAGCATTTCGATGGGCATCGCTTTGTCGCCAGCGGAAGTAGTCAACAACTAGAATCTCTCGCGGAAGCTGGCTAATTCTACAGTCGAATGTTCCTATATCGCCCAGCATATGTGTAAATTTCGCGCTCGCTTCTCCAGCAAGGATCGAATTTAGTTTCCGCAATTTGCGCCCAAATGTAACATCTGCTGGATGAAACATCAGGGAAATCTCATCGCTTTGTGTATACCCATAAATCACGCGAAAGCCACAATTCATAAGATGCTCAACAGTTCCCAGCATCAGATCGCGGAACTTCAAATCAAAAGGAGCTTCAAACTGATGAATTTCTTTGGTCAATCTGGTGAAGCTGCGTCCATCCAATCGGGCAATCAAGTAAAGATCGGGAAGGGCGCTATGATCGTGTGCGGTTTCAAAGATCCGCATTTTGGTATCTAGGTCATCAAACTTCATTCTTCTGTCCATTCGGAAATGACGAAATCTCCATTGCTGATTTTGACATAATGTAGTGTATCGAAGCCTTCATCATACGCCGGCAATTGCAGTCGGTTATACGTACCTTTGATCGCAACATCTGGGATTCGCATCTTACCAGCGCGCTGGTTATTGCGGCTGAGAGCCGCCTCGATCTGAGATTGGAAATAGTAGCCGATAATTTGAAATCCGGCTTCCCTGGCAATAGGGATATAACGCTGGCGATCTTCGCGCGCTGGGTTGGTATTATCAATGACAAGGGGCTGTTTGCCCTCAATACATGCCTCGTACAACAGGTGTTCCCGATGGCGTGTTCGCAACATATCTAAGTTAATGCGGACATGGGTGTGGAAAAACTTCTGTCTATAAAATGTTGTTTTTCCACTTCCCTGTATGCCAATGAAGACAACGACCTCCATAGCTCTTTTCTCGCAATTTGATCGTTAGAAGTATGGTAATCCTCCGCCAGTATACAATAGATTATTGGATCTCTTTCCGACGATACACATTCTGTACCATCGAACAGGGCGGGCTTGTCCGTCAGGCGGATGCTTTTGTGCATGGCTGATCTATACTGGCTGTATAGCTAAAAACCAGTCAGAAAGATCAACTTCATGAGTAACTACATCTGCATAACCTGTGGCATACAATATCCGGCATCTGAACAAGCTCCTGAACACTGCCCCATCTGCGAGGATGATCGCCAGTATATCGGGCATAGTGGGCAGCAATGGACGACGCTGGATGCATTGCACGACGACCATCACAATGTCGTGGTTGAAGAAGAACCGGGATTGTATGGCATCGGTACAGAACCCCGCTTTGCCATCGGGCAACGCGCGTTGCTGGTGCAGTCCCCGAACGGGAACATCCTCTGGGATTGCATCAGCTATTTGGATGAGGACACGGTTCAGAGAGTTCAGGATTTGGGCGGCATTTCCGCGATTGCCATTTCGCACCCTCATTTCTATTCTTCGATGATCGAATGGAGTCGAGTGTTTGGCGATGTTCCGATTTATCTCCATGCTGATAATCGAGAATGGGTGATGCGCCCTGATCCTGTCATCGAATTCTGGGAAGGCGAAACACATTCGCTTGCCGAGGGTATCACGCTGGTTCGCACTGGTGGACATTTTGATGGCAGTACCGTTTTGCATTGGGCGAATGGCGCAGCAGGCAATGGGGCTTTGCTGACCGGAGACACGATTTATGTAGTATCAGATCGTCGGTATGTGTGCTTCATGTACAGCTTCCCCAACCTGATTCCCTTGCCCGCATCTGCTGTGCAACAAATCGTGGACGCCATCGATCCCTTCCCATATGATCGAATCTACAGTGGCTGGTTCGGCTCTGTTCTCAAAGAAAATGCGCGTGAAGGGGTGCGCTTTTCGGCAGAGCGCTATATCACGGCGATGGGTGGGTGAGCGTCTGCGGTTGCAAACCGCAGCCTATATGATTTTTATAAACCGATAAATCGGTTCAACGATGGATTGCTAGATTGCTAGTTGGTTCAACCAATTTCTATTGTGTAGGGGCACATGGCGATGTGCCCAATGAAGCAAGCGGTGTCGCAGCTTGCACATTTGCAGCTTCCATTCCACACTCTTGGGATGACTCAAGCATCCTACATTTTCAAACTGCGGCACAACATCCCCTTAGAAGGCGATTTGCAACTCGCACGACGCGAACTGGAAGCCTTCCTCGGAAACGTCGAAGATTTGCCCACGGTAGCTTCTTCATCTGATTTTGCAGGTTTGCCAGAGCATACACGCCAGCAAGGTCAGCAGGGCTATCGTGCCGAAGCATCTATCGATCAGTTACCGACAGTGCTGCGTCGTTTGACATTTGTTCAGCGTATCTATTGCACGACTGCCGATTCGCTACACGTGCGAGAAGTTCTGCAAACGGTAAGCGCAGTCACGGCATATGAATGCCGGGATAGACAACTGTTTATTGAAGCTGTCCCGCATTATGCTTTGCTGGAATACGCAGATGTCATCACTCGCCGGGCGAAGTCCCCCGAAGAGACAAAACGAAATCTCACATTTCTGCTGGATGCGCTGTTAAATCGTACCGAGGACAAACGCGCACATAAACTGGCTGCTACGGCGTTATCGGCGCACACGACCATACCGCTCTCGCATGGCATCCATTATTACAAAGCCCGGTTTTTCCCACGCATGGCGCGCAGTGTGTTGAATATCTACAGCCAGCGAGTAACTGCTGAAAATCCACAGGTGTTTGATCCTTTTGTTGGTAGCGGTACAACCTTGCTAGAGGCATCCCTGCTCGGCATGGAGAGCGCTGGCGTTGATATTGATCCGTTGTCTGTGCTGATCTCACAAACAAAGATGGGTGTGTTGAAACTGGATGCGATATTCGTTTCTGAACAGGTAGAAAAAGTGATCGATCGATTATCTGAGAGATGCCTTGTTCCTACGCCAGAAAATAAATTGCCGTCGCTCACTTTCCCCGATTGGCTGATGAAAAATCGACGCATGACGACAGAACAGGCGCGCTTGCTGATCGATGAAATTGATGTGCTTCGTGCCGTCGTTGCAGCTTGTGACCCGGCGGTGCAAGATCTGTTCCGGGTGTTGATGTCGGACGCGATTTCCCGGCGAATCCGGATGCGCTTTCTGGGCACAGGCGTCGGGCGCTTTTCACTGACATTTTCCAAAACGCCTCTGGTGACGCTATTCACCCGTTCGGCGCAGCGCTATGCAAAAATGCTAGCAGTATGGGAATGGCTACAAGAAACACTCGGCTTAAATCTGGCGAACACTAGCGCAACTCAAGGCGATGCTCGGCACGTAGGTCGAATAAAACAGGTTGATCTGGTACTGACTTCACCACCTTATCTCCCGGCTGCCAGTGGACGTGAGAGCTATGCCAAAGCTCGCGCCCCATCGTTACTCGCGCTGGGCATGGCAGATGCCACACAGGTGGATACGCTGGTGGATGAAGCTGTTGGCTCGATGGATCATCAGGCGACTGCCGCTGATCGGTTAACTGATGAGGTACAAAACCTTGTTACATGGCTAGAGCAGGATGAATTGCGCGCCATCAAAGCCGAACCTTCCGCCCGCTATTTTCTCGATATGCGGCAGGCATCTGCCGGGATGCACAGGGCGCTTCGTCCCGGCGGGATGGCGGTGATCGTAAGCAGTCGCCAGAGTACCTTCTATCGCTACCAGACACGTGAGGTTTTATACACCGTTCCCGTTGCGGAAATGCTGGCGGAAGAAGCAAAAATCGCCGGGCTAGAAGTTGTCGAGTTGATACACATTCCGCTCAATAAATCCAACCGCAATGCCCGCCCCCGTTCGCTGGATAGCTATGATGAGACACTGATTGTCTTGCGGAAAGACTGACAGTTAGACCACAAGGAGAGCAATGGTGAAAGTACAACTCTTGGGGACAGGTGTTCCCGTTCCCAATCCTACAAGATACCAGACAGCCATTCTGGTGACGATTGGTGATGACTTGCTGCTCTTTGATGCAGGGCGTGGGGCTGTGCAGCAGATGGCGCGTGCCGATGCGGACATCCGCCGCATTAATCCTGTCTTTATCACGCATCATCATGTCGATCATATCCACAATCTATTTGACGTCATTATCACAACGGCAATGGAAGGGCGTTCCGAATCGCTGAAAATCTTTGGCCCCGAAGGTACATCTGTCATTGTCGATGCGCTCATCAACACTGTTTACGCCAGCGACATTCGCTTCCGCGTGGAGGAAGCAAAATCCATCCGAAAATATGGCGGAAGTATGGATGAACAGCCCGAAGCGATTGCAGCAGTAGAGACGCAGGATGTCGAACCGGGTGTTGTGTATGAAACGGATCGCTGGAAAGTGTTGGCAGAATATGTTGAACATGGAGATTTTAGCCATCTGCCGGATTTTGACTGGCGGTGCCTGGGCTATCGTATCGAGGCGGAGGGGAAAGTGCTGACTATTAGCGGGGATACGATTTTATGTGATGGCATACTCCGACTGGCACAAGATGCGGATCTCCTCATCCAATGTTGTTACATGGCAGGTGCGCAAGCGACGACCCCGGAAACGGAATACCTGACCCGATACATCCTTCCATCATCGGCGCAGGTCGGCAAGATTGCCGCGCAGGCAAACGTCCGCCGCATGATACTGACCCACTTCAGCCGTCGCGTTCAGCCAGAACATCATCAAATAATGCTAGATGAAGTTCGGCAGGATTTTGGAGGCGAAGTCATACTGGGAGAGGATTTGATGGAGCTTGAGGTGTAGGTGACAATGAATTTTTAAGGGAGATGCTCCCTCTCATGTTGAGGTGCGACTGTACTACGGATTGCAGTTCTCTCCTATAAAGCAGGTGGAAAAGTGTGAATAGAGGCTACTCATCATCCATTGTAAATTCAGTCGTTCCACGCTGAACCAGACCATGATGCCATGCCAGCGCAGCCGCCTGCGTTCGATCTGCCACCCCAAGCTTGTTGAGGATGTTGCTGACGTTGTTGCGTACTGTGCCTTCTGCCAGAATCAAATTTTCGGCGATGTTGTTGTTGGTCAAGCCACGTGCCAGATATTTGAGGATGATGAGTTCCCGCTCACTCAGTTCTATAAAGACAGAGGCATCTGGCTTGACCTGTTGTTTGGCGAGGGAAAATAGTTTCTCTGCCACGATTGGATCGATGTGTGTTTTGCCTTCTACTGTGCCTTTAATCGCCGCAATGATGTCATCCCCATCCGAGTCTTTTAGTAGATAACCGGATGCTCCCGCACGAATCGCATCGAAGACCCATTCATCGGCATCAAAAGTGGTGAGAACCAGTACATATACCTCTGGGTATTGTTCCCGAATGAGCTGTGTGGCACGAATGCCGTTCATGATGGGCATTTTAAGATCCATCAACACCAGATCCGGTTTCATTGTACCCACTAGCTCAACGGCTTGTGCGCCATTATAGGCAACCCCGATAACGTCTAGCGTTGGCTCACTGGTGAGGATAACATGCAGCCCTTCGGTGATTATTTTCTGGTCATCCACAATCAACACTCGGGTCATGTTTCTCCCTCAATCGTCAGGGTCACGATAGTGCCTGCGCCTGTTTGGCTTTCGATCTGCAATTGACCATTACATAGGATCGCTCGTTCGCGCATTCCGGTGATGCCATAATGCCCATCCCTTGATGGGGCTTCCGGATCGAAACCGATGCCATCGTCGGTAACGGTTAATGTCAGATCACGTTTTTTATGGGCTAACACCACATCAACCTGTTTCGCTTGTGAATGACGCGTGACATTGTTGAGCGCTTCTTCCGTAATACGATAAACACTCTGCTCGACTTCGGGTCGCAGTTCATCGAGATCATCCGGGATTTTGAGGGTGATGGGTAACCCGCTGCGTTCGGTCATTGAAGCCGTTAGTTTCTGCATCGCCAATCGAAAGCCCAGATCATCCAATGGGCTGGCGCGTAAGGCTTTTAAAGCGCGTCGGGACTCTTTCAACCCGCTGCGTGTCAAATTCCGCAGTTGATTGACGGTGTCTTTGGCGCTGATGGGGTCACGATCCAGTTGTTTGTTGAGCGCCTCCACCTGCACGGCTACTGCGCTCAAGGTATGCGCCAGCGTATCATGCAGTTCCCGTGCCATGCGGTTTCGTTCATGGCTGACTGCCAGCCGTTCCACCGTTGTTGCATAATGCACCAATTCGGTATTCTTCTGCGCCAGCAAAGCCCGTGCTTCTTTTTGCCCATCCACCAGTCGCACAACGATAAAAGCCACCAGGGCAAAAA
This sequence comes from Epimenia babai, assembly GCA_011762755.2. Classification (NCBI taxonomy): domain Eukaryota; kingdom Metazoa; phylum Mollusca; class Solenogastres; order Cavibelonia; family Epimeniidae; genus Epimenia; species Epimenia babai. The sequence goes on along the minus strand of WURV02077778.1, from coordinate 93,147 downwards.
ACGCAACTTGCATCATGATTCCATAGACAATAGGAGTCAGCGATAATTTGGCGATCAGGAAAAACAGCCCATTAAATAGCAACTCTAACAACCCTGTGCCCAGTATGAAGGCAATCGCAGCTCTAAAACCATATTGTGCGCTGACGATAATCAATAGCATGAGTAATTGCGGGAAAATATCTGAAGACCATTCCGGCGAAAGATCGTTGTTTAGCATCCAGATGGCGTTGGTAACTTGAATCAACATCGGCACAATAGACGCCAATGCCAAACCCACCGGTAAATAGAACTTGCCCAACAGGCGCCCCAGCCACCCCCATTGCAAATAGAGAAGGATGATGATGGCGTTGCCTGTCGCCAGGAATGGTCTGAGTGTAAGCATCCTAAGCCCCAACAGACCGCCGATTAGGTCACTACTCACCAGCAGAAACCAGAGAAAGTAGGACAACCGGAATAAGTATAGCAATCCCGGTTCAATGTGTTTGTGTTCTACGCGTAGTGTTATCAATCCAACTCAATGGGCTAAGCCTGCAATACCCTCAGTGTAGCAGACATCATTTATAGCGCCGAGTGACACCGATCACAACCGGGCGTGCAATTTGCACACGGGGCGTCCAAAGCTGCACGAGGAGGAATGACGCAAGCCACTACAGTCAAATTTCCCATTGTTATAGGCTGATGGCAACCTGAAATCAGCACGACAACATGAAGGAAATTGAGGATGGAAGCCAGGATGAATCGCATGGGTAAAGCAGCCATAAATCAGTTTATGAATATGATGCTTGATCCGGATATTGTGCATCATGCAGCGCTGCCCCAGGGCGGCAAGATCATCGCAGCCAATCACCCCAGCACGGTAGACCCGCTATACATTCAACCACTGGTAAAAGAACCCGTGTACGTTCTGATCACTGAGTTTGCATTCAAAGCACCGTTGGTGGGTCAATATCTTCGTGCGGCGGGACATATCCCGGTCATCCATGATAAGCGTCGAGATGCATTTGATCGCGCTGTCGAGTTGCTCAAGCAAGGCAAGACGGTTGGCATCTTTCCTGAAGGGAATCTCAGTCCCCGTGAAGGCGGCTTACACAAGCCAAGCACGGGAGCTATCCGCCTCGCACTGGCAGCGAACGTTCCACTCGTGCCGATCGGCATCGCATTGGAACAGAAACGATTGCGCTACGTTGAGACGACATTGGATGACATGTCTGAAACGGCACGATGGTATTTGCGAGGGACATACGCCATGACCATCGGTGAACCACTGGCGCTGGAAGGCAGTATTGATGATTGGGAGTATGTACGTCAGGAATCTGCCAAACTCATCAACAGAATCGGGTTGCTGGCATATGAGAGTACCTGCCGCCTTAGGAAAAAATCCTTTGCGGAGCGTGCGGGCAGCTTCCCGCGTTCTGCGGATTTACCGCATACATCTCTCAGCAAAGTATCGAAAGCTCTCTAAGACGTAGTCCAAACCTCCTGGAATGGGATCACAAGTTAAGCATAACGAAAAGGAACAGACGATGACAAAAAAACGATCAGCAAGCTGCACCGCGATTGTGTGTGCCTACAATGAAGAAGCGACCATCGCCGGCGTATTGACCGCACTACTGGAATCCTCATCAGTAGATGACATCATCGTGATTGACGATGGTTCGACCGACCGCACGCCACAAATTGTGCAGGACTTCAACGACCACCCCCGCATTACGGGCATCTGTTTTTCAGAAAACCGAGGGAAAGGCAGTGCAATGGCAGCGGGTATTCTGCAGGCGCGTGGAGAGACTCTGCTTTTTGTGGATGCCGATTTGCTCAATTTCAAACCCCGGTATGCTGCGGTCATACTGAATCCGCTGTTGGCAGGGAAGGCAGAAATGGTCGTTGGTTGGGCGGCGCGTGAAAAAAATCAAATGGATCCACTCCGTATCCTGTCCGGTCAACGTGCCGTTTGGCGTACTGATTTGCTGCCCCTGGTTCCGCTCATCCACAATTCAGGCTATGGGGTAGAAACACTCATCTATCTCTATTATCGTTGGCAACGGTTGCACAGTATGTATCTACCCCTAGATGGGCTGGTGCATCCGATCAAGTTTGAGAAGGTGGGCTTATTCGCTTCGTTGGGGCAGTATGTTCACGAAGGCGCACAGATTGTGAAAGCTGTATGGCGGCACACTCCACTTGTACTCAGAGCCTTGACCACCCCGTCACTTTCTATCGTTCAAGGGAGATGGAGTCCCCACAAAGGGAGCAAACCGAACCTCGCGCGATCAGGACACTCATCAACGTCCGGCTGAAGAAGTCGCGCTGCGTGAAGATTTGATGGAGCATGAGGTGTAGAAGTACAAAACGGTATCTGGAAAGGGGGAATTCCCCCCTTTCACAATGATAGATGACCTGTACTACGGAACGCGGATTCCTCCTGATTCGAAGAATGCGGGATGAGAAGAGAAACTATCCAGCGGGAATTCGAAATGGTTAGCAGACACGCGAATCTGCCAGATCTGCTCGGCTGTCGGTAGCGTATCCAGGCTGTCCGTGTTGAGCAGAAAATCGTGGGTGGGTATCCAGATCCCGCCGACCTGAAAAGCGGATGGTTCAGCATTCCAAGACGCCGTATCGGGTGCAAGTTCTTTTTCCGGTTCGGCAGAAACAAGTGCCACGACAAGCAGCCCAATTACAATGATCGCAGAAACCCAAACGAACCTTTTTGATGAATTCATGATCTATCCAACCCTTACGATCCAATGTAGTAGGCTGGTCATGACGATTTCACCCCATAAATGGGGGGGATATTGGGGGAATGTGTAGGCTTTTGGCGGCATTTATTTGATTTGTCTCCTACGAAACGGGTAAGATGAAAATAGCAGTTTTGGATTTAGATGGCTGCCAGTTCTGCAAACATGATGTGAGTCATATGATGAACGCATCACAGAAAAATCAACCAGCGCGTTTCGAACCCCTTACTGAACGTGAATTAGAGGTGCTCCATCTCATTGCCGCTGGTCATTCCAATCGCGAGATTGCCCATGCGTTGGTGATTTCGGTAGCCACCGTCCGCTGGTATACCAAACAAATTTATCCCAAGCTGGATGTCCATAGTCGTACACAGGCGGTTGCCCGTGCTCAAGAATTAGGCTTGCTCAATGCAACACCTGCGCCGACCAACGATAGGGAAACCCCTCTTCCAAGGCACAATCTCCCGGCGCAGATCACGGGCTTTATCGGGCGCAAGCAGGAGCTTGATGATCTTACGCGACTGTTGGCGGATGCTACCTTCCGTTTAATCACGATCTTAGCACCGGGCGGGATGGGCAAGACCCGTTTGGCAATGGAATTTGCTCACCAACAAGTTTCCCATTTTTCGGACGGTGTCTTCTTCGTATCGCTTGCTCCGATCAAATCCCCGGATCATCTGGTCACAACCATTGCCGATGCTTTTGACCTGCCGTTGATGGGCAATCAAAATCCGAAAGAACAATTGCTCGCCTACCTGCATGAGATGCGGATGTTGCTGGTTTTGGATAATTTCGAGCATTTGCTGGCGGGCACATCTCTGGTGCATGAGATTTTGCAGGCTGCCCCAGAAGTTTCTTTGCTCATCACCTCTCGCGAAAAGCTCCCTCTGAGCGGGGAACGGGTCATTTCCATCAGTGGTATGAGTTTTCCAGAGACAGATTTGCCCGAAAATGTCGTTGCATACGATGCGATCCATCTATTTTTGCAAAGCGCCGGGCTGGCACAGCCTGCTGATTCGCTTTCGGGTGATGACCTTATGCACCTGACGAGGATTTGTCGACTAACAGAAGGGATGCCACTGGCGATTATACTGGCAGCGGCATGGGTAGATGCACTCTCGCTGGAGGAGATTGCCGACGAAATTCAGCAAAGCATCGATTTTTTGCGTGCTGAAATGCACGATCTTCCCTACCGTCAGTGGAGCATTCGGGCGGTTTTTGAGCCAACATGGAAGCGGCTCACGCGGGAAGAGCAAACGATGTTTATGAAGTTTGCGGTATTTCGTGGTGGATGTACCCGTGATGCCGCACAGGCAGTGACGGGCGCAACCTTGCAACAACTACAAACATTTGTGAAAAAAGGATTGTTGACGCGTACTCCGGGCGGGCGATATGAAATCCATGAAATGCTGCGACAGTATATTGAGCAGCATCTTGAGCAATCGGACAAAGCTGAGGCAACACGCAGGCTGCATAGTAAGTATTATCTGAATGCCGTTGCCCAACGAGAAGCTGACATCAAGGGGCGTCGGCAGAAAGCAGGATTGAATGAGATCGCCTTCGATTTCGAGAATGTACGCGCCGCCTGGAATCAGACGGTAGCGCAGCAAGACTATGGTGCGCTCCGCGACTCGGTTGAATGCCTTACATGGTTTGCGCCAATGGCGAATCACTATTTGGAGGTGGAGGAACTTTTTCAATCTGCGCTGATGTCTATCGAGCTTTCAGACCAGTCCCCTACAAAAGATTCGCGCCATCCAATCTGGTGGTACATGCAGCCACGCTTGTTGTGGTTGCAACGCTTTCGGACAGGAACATTCCAAGATTTTGCCAGTGCCCGATTCCAACTTGAGCATTGCATAGAATACGCACAAGACGCTGAAGATGAAGTGGAAGCAGCCATCTGCCAATTCATTTTGTCCTGGGTATATAATCTTCTTGGGAAATATCGCACAGTACGAGGAATGCTTGAGAATTGTTGTTCGCAGTTTCGATTGTACAGGAAGCCCTTTTATACAGCATGGAGCTTGCAAGCCATAGCACGTTGTTTTGTCGTTGAAGGAGATCTTGAACGAAGCCTGGATTACAGGCATCAATCTCTAGCAATTAAAAGAGAAATCAATGACATCATGGGCATTTGCCTTACGCTATACAACCTGGGGGTGACAACGCAACAGTGTGGACGGCACGCAGAGGCTGAACGATATTATCAGGAAGCATGGGAGCTTGCCGAGAAGAATTGGAGCCGTGACCTTCATATGACACAGCTAGCCTTTAATGCGTTCTTACGTGGCGAAATCGAGCAGGCTTTGGAAATGAACACAAATAAGCTAGAAGGTATTGCCTATACCTATTTGCCACTCAACAGATCTAAATGGCTTGCAGTCCTGGGCTTGATTGCCTGTGTAGAAGGAGACTATCAGCGTGCCAAAAGCCTTTGTGAAGATAGCCTGGCACTGGCTCCTCGCCCGGATGTTGCCTTTGATAGCCAATGGGGATTATCACTCGTGTTGTGTGGCTTGAAAGATTATGAGCGTGCGAGGCATTTTGCTCGACTAGCCTTACAGCATATCGCGTCGTTCCAATCCTTCGGGCAGATTCTCTGGTGTCTCCCAGCGGCAGCACTCATTGAGGCTAATCTTGCGAACAATGTTCATGCGGTCGAATTGCTTTCGCTGGCGTTTAATCACCCTCTGAGTGCCACTGGCTGGATCGAGAAGTGGGATGTGATTAGCCAACTCCGAGTAGACCTCGAAGATGAACTGAGCGCAGAAGCCTATCAAGCTGCATGGGAACGGGGCAAAACGCTTGATCTGGAAACGGTTGCCAGAGAATTGATCGCGGCGTATGAGAAGGAAATCTAAAAGCGGCATCGAGATTGTCCTCCATGCCGCTGATAAGGGGTCGAATTGTTTTGCATCATCGAGCAATCAACGATGCAACAAATTGAACGATCCGTACTGGTGTGGCAGCCTTAGTTGTTTCCTGCTGCTTGCTGCTCCCTTTCTGAGCGTTCTGTGCCAGATGCTGGCGGCGGGCTTGACGATGCAGATTTGCTTGATGTGCCTTTGCGTGATACCGTTCATTTCCTTGATCGAAGTGCATGATTTCGCTCCTGTACATGTTCTCGTTCGATGTCTCCAGAATAGATCATGCGAAAACAAAAAGCGCCCTCTCACCGGGAGAGAACGCTGGATAGTTTGGGGGATAGGGGGTGGATAGGTTGCCTATCTTCCCCTTCGCGAATTACCTTGCGTCTAGCAGTGCCGTATCAGTTTCATCAAAGTAGATCTTGGCGGTTTCTGCGGCGGATAGCCCGGCATCCACATTGGCAAAGTCATTGGATTCGCAGGCGGATTGGAACAACGCCCAGGATTGCCGCGATAAATTCATTCCTGTATTGAAATTCGCCACTGCTGTATTGACCTCCTCCGGTAACAGGGCACTGTCGCCTTCTGTGAGCAGATAATCAGCGGGCAATTCCGGGAAGCCCTCCCGACAGCCAAAAGTCTGCCCAACGGCTTTCACATCCTGCCAGTAGGTAATGAGGACGTTATTCAAGCCGTGTGTCGGCGTGTTCATATCGTCCAGATAGAACTGCAGGGTGTTGATATGAGTCGATAGTAAATTGGGATCGACGGTCGCTGTCGGTACAGGTGTTGGCTCTACCGTGGCTTCTGGTGTGATTTCCGGAAGGTCAACACCGGGTGCAGCATTCGGATCTTGCAGCGTGGTCAGGATGTCACTGAGCATTCGCTGCGCTTCAATCAAGATGCCCCACTGATCGTTGGCAACCTCAATAGCCATTGGCTGCAAGGACGTGCAGGATTCGTCAAAGGGCTGACGAGCTTCTTGCAGTTGCGTACGAGCGGAATTGTAGCTGTCTGCGACTTCTGCTAAGAGCGGATATTCTACTGCATCCAATGGGAATGTATAGTCCGCTGGATCGTTAAACGTGACCTCACAATCTTGATCGTTGCCGCCAGTGATCGCCTGGAATTGCCCTTGCAGGGTCGTAGCATCTTCGTTAAGTTGCTCACGGAGCGCCAGCATGTCGGTAACAACGGTTGCCGGATCAACGATAACGACTTCCGTAGGCGCTTCCGTTGCTTCTGCTGTTTTCTCGACTACAGGTGCAGGGGCTTTATCCGGGAGCGCTAACCCCAAACCCATGAAAACCACAAAGGAGATAACCATCCCCATCATGGCTTTGATCAGAGTTGATGTTGGGATAGCAGTCCGCTGCCCATACTGACCTTTGTTGATAATATTACCAACCAGATCCAGTGCTTCTTCTTGCTCTTCTTCATCGCCACTCAGCGCTTCGCCCAACGCCTTCAGCATCCCCAGAGAATACTCGGCGGCGGCACGAACCCCTTTATCCTTGTCCCGCTTGTAAGCACGGCGAAGTGCCGGAATGGCTTTCGGTTCGCCAGATTCTCCCAGCCAGGCAGCTGCAGATTTGCGGTGTGAAGCCGGCGCTTTCTTATGAGTCAGAACACGGATCTGGCGGTCTACCTGGAGCTTGAATTCGATCTCATGGTCTTCTGAATCGATGTCGTCGTCATAGTCAATATCAATATCATCGGCGAAATCATCATCAAACTCATAATCACTCATACCGGTTCGCTCCAGTTTTGGGGCTAAATATGACTAAATAGTACGCCAAATACAAAAGATTGCAAAGTTCAGATTGACGAACTGGCAGGGTCTTCCCTGCGCACATCCTATAAAGGACGCACCGGAGATGAACAAACGCCTGCCAATGCTTGCCACCTCATCTCTCATACGCTATACAAATTTTTGTCCAATGATCTACAAACATAGTTCTGAAAAATTTATGAAATCTTCGCTCATATGCTTGGTTTCTACTTTATTTATGCAATAGGATGACGGTGGGAGAAATTATGCAATAGGAGTAATATTAAAATGTTTAGACCGATTCGTGCTCTTGAGTATCAAGGTTCTATCTGGCGCAATTTCGGACGGAGCCGCCCCACCACCTGCCCGGATTGCAAATCCAACGAAACCTGGAATTACATCGGTTTTGCCCCCAGTTATACAGAAGGAACCCACGCCAAACTGTATCAATGCTCTGCCTGTGAAGCATGGGTGGATTGCGTATGGCCCAAATGGCAGGCATCTGAGGCGAACCGCACGACCACGACAACGCCTGTCGTGAATGTATAGAAAATAGCCTTACCTTAAAAAATCTGACGCTCCCCTGTGGAGCGTTTTTTGATTCATCAACATGTGACAACAAAGGGAAAAAGAAAACGTGCCGTAGGCTAATCCCCGGCACGTATAACCTATGCAAAGTTGTTGGGAGAAAACTTATGCAATAGGCATACTTTTAGCATACAGGACTTCCCTTTTCCGGGAAAGTATTTTCCTTAATGCTTGGGATTTCTAACCTGATTAGAACGAAACCCCTGCCTGCTTCAAACAAAAGATTGCCGCAATGTTTACGCTTGCCGGGTCGAAACCCATCTATAATCAGCATAGACCAATCCACGATTTCATGACACAAGGAGCAAAAACTATGGCTTCGCGATATACAAGAGGGTTTGTTTTTCTTTTGATGTTCCTTTTAATGATAGTCCCGGTTTCTGCGCAAGATGGCGCGCTGCGGCAATGGGCGAGTAAAGCGACTGCGACCAGCCAATATACAAACAGCGATTGGAGTGGACAGCAGGCGACAGGCGCACCAGATACGCGCGGATGTGGCGATTTGGCGACTGCCTGGGCATCGGCTACGGTTAGCGATTCTGAAGCCCTGACCGTCTACTTCGATACGGCTGTATTTGCCACAGAAGTGAATATTCATCAAAGCTTCAACCCCGGCGGCATCACGGGCATTGCTTTTGTTCCAGAAGAAGAGGGCGATGTCATCCCCGTTACCAATAGCGCTGATCCCGGTACACCCTGCCCCGGCGTGTTGAATATCAGCTTGATCGAGGGCACACCTGTATTGGTAAAAGGCGTCGTGATTTATTTGGATCAGTCGGGGTTAGGTGGTTGGAATGAAATTGATGCTGTTGAATTAATTGGCTACACGTCTCCTGACGGCGCTGGTACAACCGATCCTTCAGCGTTCCCCTCATCTTCCTCCGAAGATACCGGAAGTTCTGGCGGACCCAGTGGTCTGAGCGTGACCTGTGACGACGGACGGAGCTTTGATAATGGTATCGAGGTGCGGGTGATCCAAATGCGCTCCGGCTACACGTATTCGGCAACGGCAATCGGTATCAATGGCTTTGACCCGGTGCTTGCGGTACTGGATTCATCGGGGCGCGGTTTGTGCACAGATGACGATTTTGAGGCGCGGGCATACAGCGCATTCCTGCCAACAACAGGAGCGATTGATCCCTCCCTATTGAGTTCACAGGTGCGTTTCGCCAACACCAGTCGGCAGACCTTCACGGATATTTCTCTGGTGGTCGGCGGGTTTGAAAATTCAACGGGTGAGTTTTTGCTCATTCTGGAAGGCATGGCGTTAACCTCGGCGGATGGCGCAGGCGATCCTTTTGCTCTACAGATTACACCGGGCATGATCGCATCGGATGTGAATCCATCTGCCTACATGATTTCGGTGACGAACGCTTTCGATCCTTTAATCGCATTGATCGATCAAGATTATGAATTTGTCGCTGACCAATCAGGCAACTTTATCGCCTGTGACGATGCGGGTTTTGCTGAGTATTGCTGGGGCGATTCGTCAAATCTGGCGGATACCTATGTGTCGCGGACAGAAGGGCGCTATTTGCCCGGTGGCTCACGGGATGCGATGCTGACGCTGCCCATCCAGCCGGGTATGGAGAATGGCTTCTTCAACTTCTTGATGCGGAGTTCCGGCATGAACAGCTTCGGTGATTACATTGTGGCTTTCCATGTTGGCATTGGTCAGCCATAAATCTGTACATTAGTCGATTTTGGAAGGGCGCATTGATGAGCGCCCTTTTCTATCGATTTTATAGAGGATTACTTTTCTTCTGTTTCCTCAGCTTGCTCCTCGCTGGCTTCCTCAGTTCCAAGCATTTCGCTGGTTTCACCTAGCAAGGTATCCTCACCTTGTAGATCTTTGAGTACATTGAACAGGGTTGTCGCTTTGCTTAAGGTCATCTGGAAATCTTCGCCGCTGAGAGCTTCTACTTTCGCGGTGAAAATCTCTGCTACTTCCGGGATGCCCAGCAACATATCCATGAAGGTATTTCCCGTGCGGCTATTGCCATTACTGCCGCCACCAAAATCTACAACCCGAACGTTTCCGCCCAATCCAGACAATGCGGTAGCGATGGCTTCTACCTTGGCGATGTCGGCTTGCGTCACCTGTTCAATCACAAACTGACGCAGGTTGATCTCGCCTTCGGCAGCGCTCGCAGCCGCAATTTCCCGGCGACCTTCTGCTTCTGCCAGGAGTTTAGCTCGTTCACCTTCTGCTTCTGCCTGACGCATTGCCTGGAGTGCAATGGCATCCGCACGACCTGTCTTTTCGGTGGCTTCGGCATCTGCTTCGGCACGTTGTCGTGTAGCAGACGCGGCGGCTTCGGCTTCAGCTCTGATTTCGGTAGCATCACGTTGGGCACGGGCAGGCACAAGGATCTCTGCTTCTTGCTGCTGTTCAACAGCTAACGCACGACGTTTCTGTACTTCTTGGTCGCTATCGGCTTCTGCCAAACCCACCTGACGTGTGACCTGAACTTCGCGTAATTGGAGAGCTTCTCGTTGTTGCAGGATTTCCCGTTGGGCGTCGAGTTCTGCTTGCTCCGCTTCTCGTTTTGCCAACGCTGCTTTCACACGGGATTCACGATCAGCCTCAGCTTCTGCTATTGCTGCATCCCGTTTGACCGCTGCGATTTGTGGGGCAGCCATTGCCTGTAGATAGCCTTCGTTGTCTGTGATTTCTTCAATACCCATTGAGATAATCTTAACACCCATCGCTGCCACATCGTCAGAGGCTAAATCTTGCACTTTCTGTACGAAAGAGTCGCGATCACGGTGAATACCTTCAACCGTCATCTGACCAACAATAGCACGGAAATTGGCGCTAAGCGTTTCCTCAATTACACCTCGTACCTCCTCGCGTGCTTTATCTAGAAAGGCACGAGCAGCCGTACGCAGTGCAGCTTCTTCACTATCAATCTGCACCTGAGCAACCCAATCAAGTTGGATTGGTACGCCACTGACCGTATACACTTCATCTTTTTCTGTCTTGATTGTCATGATGGTGATATCGAGTAATTTATATGTCTCGACTATGGGCACTACAAATACACCGCCATTGGTGATTAGGCGGGGTGCCTGGCGACCGTAAACCACCATCACCTTGCTCGGCGGAACTTTATGATAGTAACGCGTGATAAACGCTACTAGGGCAATCCCAATGAGAACGATAACTGCCGCTACAGTGACCAATCCGAATCCATCCATCTGTAATTCTCCAATCTATCAATAAACCGTTACATATCAATCCATGTGCCGTTTCTTTTTAACGTATAGGCGACCCTGTTGAACATCAATCACTTCTACGTAATCGCCTTTTTTCAATTCGACATCATCATTTATGGCTCTAGTTGGATACTTAATTAAGGTATCACTTTCGACCAGTGATTCCCCGATCTTTCCGGCAGGTATATCGACCGTGATTCGTGCATAGCTACCTATCAGCGATTGGGTTGTTAATAGATCAGAGGATTGTTGGCGGACAACGAAGCGTAAAACGGACATTACAATTCTGCCGAACAACATCCCAAAAAGCAGTCCAGCAACAATGCTAACGAACAAATTCCAGCTTGAAAGCGAACCCAATAGCCCAACAGACCCGAACCCTGCCAGAAATGCAGCGATAACACTACAGCCAATTCCTCGGGCTTCTGTAGTGTTACTATCTACACCATCGAGTGTAGTATCAACATCGAGGTCAATGTCGGCATCGATGTCGAGATCAAAATCAGATATACCGCCTGCCAGGACTGAAAACAGTAAGTATGTTACGCCTACAGTCATTATGGCTGCAAAAACCCAGGAAATGAGATTGGCATCCATAGCATAATTCCGTGTATACAATTTGCGTTACATCTAGTATATCGGAAAATGATTGCAAGATACCCTCAATAATTGGGGGTATCTTGATACGGGAATGATATGAGCATTCTGTAAAGTATAAAGTGGAGTGATAATTTCTATCACGAAGGATGAAATCATACCATGAAAAAATCGTCACCCTCACCATGAATCCTGCCATCAACAAAAGCGCTGCCGTTGATGGGGTCGTAATAGAGTGAATTTACACTCACTATTTTGCTTTGTGCCCGCCCTTTGTGGATACGAGCTTCATCGTTGACAGTCTTACAAATCTGAATTGCAGATTCTGTGATCTGTGTTCAGACTTTGCTGTTCTAGTTAATCCCCTGTGCCAAATAATTCCGCCATATCCGGGTCAACCTGTACAGCGCAATCTGTGAAATGTTCTGCATGTTCGCCTGCGGTCTGAGATGCTGGATTAAACGGAGGAATATTCGCTATACAACTCTGGAAACCCTGGGTCATCAACTGTGCATTGTCCAACTCCGCTTCCAGATCACCATCCTCCAGCACATAGCCATCAAACGCCTGATATAGCCAGAGCGGTGCAAGGTAATCGCCAATGACCTGCTCATAGTTCAAGTTCAATTGGAATACTGTCGGGAAGAAAACCATATCCGGTTGCTGGAAAACCGTATCCAGTGCTGCATAGTAATCGCTTGCGGATTCGCCCTGGGCGATGGCTAGCTCTTGACTGTGGATTAGTGATCTGCGGGCTGGCATTTCCATGACCAGATCGGGACTAGTGGACGCACTTTGTATCAATCGGTAGCAGGCTTCTGGGTAAGGTGTTTGGGCGCTGATATAGATTGCACCTAGGTCGAACGCCATGCCGGTGTAATCTTGCCCATGCGGGTAGGTTACCATTCGGTAGGGGTCATCTTCTACATCACCACCCAGGAATACCAGCATATTCAACAGGCGTGTGAACATGGCTACACTATCCGGTCTGCCGATTCCGGGATTAAGTCCGCCCCCGATGGCTTCATATTCGATATACCCATCTCTTGCTAAATCCAACACCTGTCGAATGGCATTGACGGTCGCTTCATCTGTATAGGCGACGGTTACCGGATCGGTGCGATAATCGAGCGGCAACCCACCATAGGCGGCAATCAACATCAATAGATGATTCGCTCCATATACTCTGCCGACAAAGGGCGCGGGATCTTCTGGATCAAGCTTCAGGGTACGTAACGTATTTTCAAAGTCGGTTACAGTCCAGCCTTCAAAGGGCAAGGGCGTACTAGCCTGCTCAAAAATCGTGGATTCATACCAGATCGGCTGTGGCTGGATATTGATTGGCATTGCCCATGTTTGATTATTGTGTTGTAGTTGCGTCATGACACCGTTTACGATGTCGTTTTCATCAAACAGAGGATCGCTTTCCAATAGCGGGTCGATATTACGGAGTAAGGCTAAATCCGCGCCCGACACGATATTGCTATTCAGATAAAAGCAATCGAAATCCTCTGTCAACTCTTGTAGAGAAAACCCACCAAAGGGGATGCGTAAGACCACTTCCACCTGTCCGACCTCAGAATCAGAGGCGGCAAATTCTTCAGCCAAGGCTTCCCAGCGATCCTGGTTAGGGACTTGCGCGACAATGGAGACCAGTCCGAACTTCAGGGCAACCTCGCCCGGAGCGACTTCTGACAAAGGAGGATTATCAACAAAGATACTCAGGTCAGCTCGACGTTCTTCAGCAAGACGCATGTTATCCAATATAGCGATCTCTGCCTCCTGTAATACGCTCCGAGCATCTAGCGATTCCTCATTCATTCGATTGATACCCCGGACGATATGAAGGGCAAATCGCTCATCAGACGCAGAAAAGCTGGTTTCCAATGCGGTTTGCACCATTGGCAAGACGTCTTCCGGGACTGCGTTTAGATTGCTTAATTCGCCGTCTGGCGTCAGCCCGGAAAGACTGCGCCGTGCCGGGGTCGCGTAGAAGGCTGTCATCAATTCTGGTTGATTGGTAATGAATTTCGATAGCTCATAAGCGACCTCCGGGTATTGTGTACCCGCACTCACCGCCAATCCAACTACTTCCAATCCAGCCCGATCACCCGGTAATAAGACCATTTCCGATTCAGTCGCGACTGCCATCAATCGTGTGAGCCAGATCCGCATAGGGGCATATTCAGTAACAGCACCGATGACTCGTACCAATCCATCAGATTCCCATTCTGCCCACTGTGTCATGTAAGCTTCTAATTGTGGATCATCGAATCGTGGGGCGCTGTTGATGTCTGTATCGTCGTAAACGCCATGATCCAACAGGCTAAGTATCAGCGAATGATAATTGTTTAGATGCAGCAATCCTGGCACACTGACATTGCCTTCATCATCATATTGAGTCAACTCACGGATAGCCTGATCCAGATCTTCCATCGTCCACCAACTCTCTGGATAAGGCAAACCAGCCGTATCAAATGCGGTTGGGTCATAGGTCAATCCGATGACATCGGCGAAACCCGGCAACGCCCAGATACCATTGTCCCATTGGAACGAATCCCACAGAGGCTCATAGAAATCGGACACTTGCAGGGATGCATCTGCATTCACTAGCGGCGACAGATCAAGAAGGTATCCTGTGCGGGTTGCCTCGATTGGTAAGACGTTGGAGATGACCAATAAAACGTCGGCAGCATTGGCATATGCTTCCAGGTCGTCAAGGTACGCTTCCATATCCACACTTGGGGAGTAAACCGGGATATTGTCATAAGAAATGATGTGGACATGAACACCTGGATTCTCTGCCTCAAATTGGTTGATGACTTCTTCCCGGATCACTTCATTCAGAAAACCGGGAACAGCCAGAGAAATAACAATTGGATCATCACTCTGGGCTTGTATCGACAGTGTCAATACACTCAGAGGCAAAAAAAACAAAGCAATCAATTTTAGCAATCGCATCCTATTCCCCCTAATCTAGAAGATATTCCACTTCTATTCTATGACTGCGATTGCTTCCTTTGGCAGTGATGGATGTCACATTCGGGGTAGTCACTCAGCCAATTCGTTCCGATGGGCAGTGTTATATGTTGCCGTCAAAACGAGTATGTATGTTTTGAGGAGTGATATTTGTAGATTTCTTCCAGAATAATCTACAGGATAACAATTCGGAGGTGGGCTGGGGGATTCGACATACTTAGCACTTTCTGTGAGGTATAATATGTGACATTTACGCTGACAGATTGAGAAGAAATCACACCATGAAAAAAATCGTCACCCTCACCATGAATCCTGCCATCGACAAAAGCGCTGCCGTTGATGGTGTCGCAACAGAAATCAAACTGCGCTGCGGTCCGCCACATCGGCATCCCGGCGGGGGCGGCATCAATGTTTCACGCGCGGTACACAAGATGGGGGCGAGTCGTTGATGGTCTACCCGACTGGTGGGCAACTGGGGGAATTGCTCGGTCAATTGCTGGATGAAGAGGGTTTAGCCTATCAAACGGTTCCCATCTCCGGGATGACCCGCGAAAACTTCACCGTCTTCGAGAACAGCACGACGAAGCAGTATCGCTTTGGAATGCCGGGTCCCGAACTCAGCGAAGAAGAATGGCAACGCTGTTTATCTACCATCTTCGATCAAGAAGCGGATTATCTTGTCGCCAGTGGTAGCCTGCCGCAAGGTGTGCCCGATGACTTCTACGGACAACTGGCAACGCAAGCCACAAAAAATGGAACACGTGTCATCGTGGATACCTCCGGGAAGGCATTGCACGAAGCTGCCAAATGCGGCGTGTTTCTCCTAAAACCCAATTTGCGCGAACTCGAAATCTTTTATGCCACAGAAATCCATGATGAAGCACACTTGAAAGCTATCGCCCGGCAAATGATCGCTGAGGGACTGGCGGAAGTGATCGCCGTATCGATGGGCGCAGCCGGAGCGGCGTTCATCACAGCCGAGGACTTTGCCCATCTGCGGGCGCCACTTGTACCGATTCGCAGCAAAGTTGGTGCAGGCGATAGCATGGTTGGCGGGATCGTGCTGGCACTCGCCAGAGGCGAATCTTTGCTGGATGCCGTGCGCTATGGGGTGGCAGCCGGTACAGCCGCCGTCATGACACCCGGTACAGAACTCTGTCGGGGCGAAGATGTGGAGGAGTTATTCCCACAGGTGACCGTTACGAAATGAGCAAGCACCTGTGGGAAGGTAAAGAACGCTAAACGATTGCACCCTTGAATGCCCGATATGCCATGCTCATCCCCAGTACGGCAAAGATCGCTATCGCCAGAAAGCAGGATTCGAGGGACAGAACTTCGCCACCTGAGAGGACAGTCCCATCTACAAACATCAACTGGCGAATGCCATCCACGACATAACTTGTAGGGTTAATCTGAGCAGCCACCTGCATCCATTGAGGCAAGGCAGATAACGGGTAGAGTGCATTGCTCAAGAAAAGCAGGGGCAGGTTCAGGGTGAAGATCAGCATGTGATACGCGCCGCCATCATCAACTTTGGAGGCGACGGTCAGAGCGATGCCCGTAAATCCCAATCCATAGCCCATGATAAGGATCAAACTGCCCAGCCAGCCGAGCGGATTCATAATGATCTGGCTGCCCACGAGAGCAGCGATAATGAAGATAGCAATCGCCTGGAAGGTACTCTTGGTCACGATGCTGAGGGCATTGCCCAACAAGATACTCAGGCGCGGAATGGGTGCGACGAGATATTCTTTGACAATGCCCCGAATACGCTCATCCAGCCAGGTCGTTCCTCCGGCAATCGCTCCCCCCAGTGCGCTGAGGGCAATGATCCCCGGAGCCATGAAAGAAATATAAGAACTCTCGCCTTCGGGCAATGCTGCGCCCATCACCCCTTTCATGCCAACGCCGAAGAGGATAACCCAGAGGATGGGCTGAATGAGTAAGCCAAACGCTTCCTCACCTGTCATCTTTCGCATGTGTTTATTCCATAGAGTTAGTGCAGCGTTCATCAGTCATTCTCCTTGTTTTTGCTTGATGTGCATCATATTTATATGTCGCGTAATTTGCGTCCGGTGTATTTCAGGAACACATCAGATAACCCCGGCTTGGCAATGGAAATATCCTCAATGACAAAGCCTGCGCTGGCAGCTACCGAAACGACTTCCGGCAATCGCTGGTTGCCAGAGTCCAGCCCAATCTGTGTTTCGCTGTTGCCAGATGTGATTGTTTGCACATACGATAGTGCCTGTATCTCCTCAACAAAGCGCGCTTGATTGCCTTGCCCAATGATGCTGATGGAGTCATCTCCCATCTGGTCAATCAATTCGCGCGGCGAACCTTCTGTGACGATCTGCCCTCTGTCGATAATGCCGACAATATCTGCCAGTTCTTCTGCCTCTTCCATATAATGCGTGGTCAATAAGAGCGTCATGCCATTCTTCGACTTTAGATCACGAACATAATCCCAGATAACCGCCCGGTTCTGTGGGTCTAGCCCCAGCGTTGGTTCATCAAGGAACAGCACCTCTGGCTCGGTCATTAAGCCACGCGCCAGTTCAAGTCGCCGTTTCATCCCACCCGAATAGGTTCTCGCCGGACGATCTGCCGCCTCTTCTAGCTCCACCATCGCCAGCAGTTCCGCAATCTTCGTTTTACGTTCGGCTTTGGACTGACTATACAAACGCCCGTGATAATCAAGTATTTGGCGTCCAGTCAGAGCATCATCCAGCACAGTTTCCTGAAACGTGACACCGATCTTCCGGCGCACATCACCTGCTTGCTGGACAATATCCAGACCGCAGACTTTTGCCGCCCCCTTTGTCGGTTCGGTGAGTGTTGTCAGCATGGATACCGTCGTCGTCTTGCCTGCTCCGTTCGGACCAAGCAATGCATAGATGGTGTTGGCTGGAATAGAGAGGTTTACACCATCCACTGCCAGCACATCGCCATACCGCTTGACCAGTCCGTTCGCCTCGATTGCATAATTCATACTCATTGGTTCTCCTCTTTCGTTGCGTATTGTCCATCTTTGATTCGGTTCATCACTTCGGCTAGCCATTCCAGCTCTGCCTGGAGATGACGTTCTTGATGTTCAATCATGAGTTGCATACTGCCGGGATGAACCTCTGTAGTCTGTATTTCTGATAACAGGTGTTGGATGATTTCATTGCGTTGTTGGAGCAATGGCAGCACTTCATCAGATGGCAGGGCATCCATGAAGCCGATACCAATATCACTCCAGAATTCAACGGGTTGGTAATCAACCAACTTTTCGCGCAAGAGACGGATGAAGGCGGCTTTGCCATCTGGTGTAATCGCGTACACCCGGCGCGGTGGACGCTTGCCTTCTTGCTCTTCGTGGTAGCTTAACCAGCCATCTTCCGCCATCTGATTGAGCAATTTGTAGATTGTTGGCTTCTTGAGATCGATACTCGCTCCCAGATGCATATCAATAACTTCGGTGAGTTGATAGCCGTACATCTGTTGCGCTTGTAACAATCCCAATAGAAGTAATCGTCGCTCCATATCACACCTTTCGTAATCATTAAATCCCATATAGTCATGTGTGACTATTCACAAATTACTATATTGCTTTTTGGGAATAGCGTCAAGTTAGATTCGTATAAGAGGGAGATCCTTGCTTACTTAAAACCACTTCGTTTGCCCCGGAACGCCAGATTTGTTACAACTTCTCTGATGGAACAAATAGATGAATCAGGAAATCTCATGGAATTAGATCGCGATCAATTGCAAAAAGACATCTGGGCACTCTACGAAAAAGAACATGACGAATTGGGCGAAGCGGGCACAATCCGTCATCTGGAAAAAGGCAAGCAATGGAATCTATCAGGCACACTGAATGATGGCGGGGTACTCGTATTTCCTCATGCGGGAGTCGATGATTGCGGCTATCAGATCGCTGCCTGTGTTCATGCCTGCCTGGATAGCGGCGCAGATCGGGTGATTGTCATTAGCGTTCTCCATGCCTTTAACGATGAGATGGAACAAGCGCGACGACGGGTCGCGGCGGGAAGCGATGTCACGAAGGAAACACTCTGGGGCATTCAGGGTCCCGGCATCGAAAACGGACGCATCGAATGGAAGGGCGATCATGCCCTGATTAGCTGGCGGCACTTCTGGGAGGCAGAAGTTAAACGGCGCGGCTTGCAGGAGCATCAAATCCCGGAAGTCATCGAACGCTATCCCTATCTGGCGGGTGGCAAACCAGAGATCATGCCGGGGATTGAAGATTTGCAAGAACTGGCGAAAGATGCGGTCATTGTTTCTACTGCTGATGCCTTCCATCATGGGATCGGCTATGGCACGCCCCCGGACGAAGCCTTTTATCCGGATGAAGAAGGCTTGGCACGGGCAAAAGCGATGCTGGAAAAAGGTATCGCCATCTTAGAAAAGGGCGATTACTGGGGCTACAACCAGCATTGTTTGGAAGCGAAAAGCGATGCGCGGGATGCCGGGCAGGTCTTCCGCTATTTACGAGGCGAAATGAAGGGGCGTGTTCTGGACGTGTCCTATACCGATTCCACTGAACTATATAATCAGCCGCCACCAACATGGGTTGCCGGGGCGTTGATGGAATGGCAGAAGGTATAGCAACTCGTTGGGATAATGAAAACAAAAAGGGACGGTCTGACTAACCGTCCCAAATTAATAGTCATGCGACTGCAACAACATACTTAAAGATGTTGGGAGCGATGTGGAATCCACCATTTCCATTGCGAAAAGGTTCTACTGATTTCCGTAACACGTCTTTTAGCTTGTCCTCACCAATTGCCCGCATGAGTCCTTGCGATGGCCCTGCCGAAAGATGAGCACGCAAATAGGTTTCCAGGTCGGGATAGGTGAATGGGCAGTCTACCTCGCCGCTGTCAATGATCTTTAAC
This sequence comes from Epimenia babai, assembly GCA_011762755.2. Taxonomy (NCBI): domain Eukaryota; kingdom Metazoa; phylum Mollusca; class Solenogastres; order Cavibelonia; family Epimeniidae; genus Epimenia; species Epimenia babai. The sequence goes on along the minus strand of WURV02077778.1, from coordinate 73,484 downwards.
CCGGCTTCTTCCACGATCTCTTCTAATTTACCCGGCATAGAAAGACCAAATGGACCATCACCTTTAGGTGGTTCTGGCATGGCTTCACCCATAGCTTTCATAATATGACGAAATTCGACTTTCTCTGGTTCAGCGAATAGCCCTACTACGATCCGACCATCTGGCGCGCATACTCGTCTGAGTTCACGTAAGGCTGCCACCCGATCCGCAGCATACTGCACGGAATTGGGGGCAATAACCGCATCAAAGTTATTGTCGTCAAAAGGCAGTTCTTGAATATCGCCTACATGAAACTCTCCCGAAGGCACTCGCTCTCGTGCAACTTCGATCAAGCCTTCAGCCGCATCCAGCCCACTAACCACTGCCCCTCGCTCTGCCGCAAGTATGCTGGCTCCGCCACCACCGCAACCAGCATCAAAAAGCCGTGTTCCCGCGCCAACATTTGCAGCATCCAACATTGCCTCAAAAAGAGGATTATGTTTAGGCTCTTGTAATAGTGCCCAATCCGATGGGGCTTGCCCCCATAACTCACCCTGTTTCTGTGCTGAACCCAACTTAACACCTCCTTGAAGGTATATTGCTTTGACAATTTTGAGAATGCCATGTGGACTGGGTAGTTGTCACCACGCATGGGTAGGGGGTTTATGGGTGGGAGGTAGGGGGTCTTTTTCTTGTGAAGTAAGAATCCAGTAGTTAAACTAGGCAGATGTTATGAAAAGGAAGTAATGAATGACCAATCGTGTCTCCCTCACATATCGTGAAATAGACATTCTTCATCTGTGGAGAGACGGACTATCGAACCGAGAAATAGCAAAACGCCTCCACCTCGGCGTGGAGACTGTCCGTTGGTATGCCAAGCAAATCTATCTAAAGTTGGGTGTATCCGGACGCGGGGCACGTACAGATGCCATAGATAAGGCTGAATCGCTGAGCCTACTGGGCGCTGCTGAACCACAGGAGAGCATCTTCCCACAATCACTCACCAACCATAATCTTCCGATGCAATTGACATCATTCATTGGTCGGGAAGCTCATATCAAATCTATTCGCAAGCTATTCGAGAAAGCGCGTCTATTCACGCTGACAGGTCCCGGTGGTACAGGCAAGACACGGCTCGGTATTCGCGTTGCAGAAAGTTTGCGAGACGATTTCAATGATGGGGTTTACTTCGTTGATCTCGCACCGGTTATCCAGAGCGAGATGGTCGCTCGTGCAATTGCAAATGCCCTAAATATTGCTGAAAGCGCTGATCTCACAATCAAAGAAGCGATCAAACGGGCAATGGGGCTACGTGAGATTTTATTGCTTTTGGATAACTATGAGCATGTAATCGAAGCCGCTTCGTTAGTTACCGAGTTACTAACAGCCTTGCCCCATCTCAAGATAATCGTAACCAGCCGAGAACCTCTGCGCGTATCGGGTGAGCAAGTATATCCCGTGCCTCCGATGGCACTGCCCGACAACCAACAGTTTGAGTTATCAGAAGCGGTACTGCTCTTTGTGCAACGAGCACAGTCCGTCAAACCACAATTTCGCCTCGATGAGATAAATACAAATACAGTGATTGAAATATGTCAGCGATTAGATGGAATGCCATTGGCGATTGAACTGGCGGCAGCACTCTCACGCTTGCTCACACCTGAAACTATTCTGGCACGTATGGACAACCGCTTTCAGACTCTAAAAAGCGGTCCCCGTGATGCGCCTACGCGTCAGCAAACACTCCAAAATACCATCGATTGGAGTTATACACTACTCAATGAAGGCGAGAAGCTACTCTTTTCACAATTATCTGTATTTCGCGGCGGACGCTCCTTGGAAGCTATAGAAGCGGTATGTAAGGAAGGGCTTCCGATTGATGTGTTTGATGGTCTGAGTTCACTGGTAGACAAAAACATGCTACGTCAGATCGAAGACGAACTTGGCGAACCGCGATTTATGATGCTGGAGACGCTCCAGGAATATGCTGCTGAACGGTTGGAGGAGAGTGGTCTAATTGAAGACCTGCAAAGGAGACACGCTCAATACTACGTTAACTTGACGACTCGTGCACAGCCTTATTTGCGCCAAGCTGGATATGAATATTGGTTTCCCCGTCTGAGAATCGAGCATGACAATCTTAGAGCAGCATTGCAATGGTCATTCTCTGGTAATGATGTTGAAACAGGTCTTCAAATGGTAGATGCTTTGCAGGATTTCTGGTTTTATGAAGGGTATCATATCGAAGGACAACACTGGACAGCACAAGCGCTTGAGAATTTGGATAATGCAGAACCTTTATTGCAAGCGGGTGTCCTGATAACCGCAGGTGCATTGGCTTATGCTCGGCAAGAAATCGAGCAAAGTGCTTCATATTTTCAACAAGCGCTTACCCAGGCACGTAAACGGGGCAATACGCAACAAACAGGTTGGTCATTAATACTTGCCGCTCATGGTATCTGCCATCTACCCGATCGCACAAAACAAAACGATGAAGATGCTGTCAGAATGTGTGAAGACGGTCTATCAATCTTTCGCAACTTAGACGATCAACCTGGATTAGCTCAGGGTTTTAATATGCTGGGCGATATTCATCGGGTTCAAGGAAATTACCAACTCTCCCGATCTGCATACAAGGAATCTTTACGAATTTCTCGTGAGACAGGTGAACAACGTCGTGAAATGATGATGCTGGCTGACTTAAGCATTGTCGCCATTCATATTGGGGATTTTGAGGAAGCACGACAACTGGCGTATGAGTCGCTTCGATTATCATGGGATATACAATTCACCTTCATGACTGTGCTTGAGTTAGGTCAGCTCATTCCTGTAAACCTCGTTCATCTGGAGCGTTTTGGGGAGGCTATTCGATTATTGGGGGCAAGTGCATCGTTGCAGGAGTCAATGAACATCCATCAACAACCAACGGATCTACAGGAAATTGAACGCACGAAAGAGATTATACGCCAGCAACTAGATCTAACAGACTATCAAAATGAATATGAAGCGGGTCGAAAGATGTCACTTGAAGAAGCCGTGACTTTTGCGCTGGAGGTGTTGGAATAACAAGCCTCTTTGGAAACTAAGAAAAAGGGACGGTCTGGCTGACCGTCCCCTGTGTTACTATTCGGATGTTTTTTGGAGATTATTCGCCAAAGATGAATTGGCTTACACCACCCCGTTGATAGGCATGGCGTACCTGAGCATTGTCAAAGGCTGCCACACCAAAGTAGTAAACTGCTGTCGGATCGGTAAACTGAACATCGTATTCTGAGCCAGTGTCCAGCGCACGTCCCAGTTCCAGCGTCCACATGCCATCTGCATATTCCCATCCAGCCGAGATGTCGCCGCCGTCGCCAACAAATGGTTCTACAACGATACCGGGGATACGATCGCCAGGTTCGAAGATTGTTGAGTCAAATTCAACTGCTTCTTCCCTCAGGATGAAGCCGGGGCTACCATCGCGTGCGAAGTCGCCAGGAGGCATGAAGGCGGGTAATCCGTCTTCTGTGATGTTGTTCTTGTAGCCACCGGAGTCGGATGGGTCACTATGACGACCAGCAGATTTAGTTTCCTCTGAATAGGGTGTCCAGTCTAGATATTGGTCATGAGCTTGACCGACGTTGCGGATGGATTTGAAGTGCCAGATGTCGCCCATTTCACCTTCGGCTGCTGTGAGCTTGTTGCCATAGGGCTTGCCGCTGTCATCATCATCATGGCAAGCAATGAAGCAACCTTCACGGTCGAAGTCTTCGATGCTGTTGTCGATATTCCAGATGAAGGAATACTTATCCTCATACCAGATATTTTCATCGCCACCCATGTTTTCTGGATCACGCAACTGAATCCATGTACCGTCATCTTGCAGTTCCCAGGGGAAGCGTTCCCAACTGAAGGTTGGGTCTGTCCATGTCACAAGGAAATAAACCATATCCTCTGTATACACAGATTGAATGGTGGAAACAGAATCGCCCATATTTGCGCCACGACGTAATTTGACTTCGATTGGTGCGGCGTCTGCCCAGAAGGCTTCATCGGCTACACCGTCAAGAACAGGCGCTTCATCGACGGGCATTGAAACAAGGGTATCATCATCCTGCGCGTAGATGGTCGGCTCTGGGGTAAGAGTAGGTACAATCCCCACAGCCAGCAACATCACAACAAAGAAGCTAGCATACAGAAAAACTCGCATATGTTTCATTAGTATAGATCTCCTTAGAAGGTAGTGTTTAAAAAAACTACCTTCAATATAGAAGGTGTATCGGGATATTATTAGTGACAAATTTCACAATATGGGTATTACTCTCATCACCTATGTCATAAATAAACTCCGATACCCCGTAAAATAAGCATTTTTTATCTTAAAATACTACTAATGCTCACCTTTTCTAATTACATTCAGCATATTTTGATATTCCTTGAAGTCCAATGTTCTTGCCATGCCGAAAGCGGGTATGTATAATGGGAATTATTCTCATGGTGTGTGAGAATTCAAATGAGTAGCCGAACGGCAGATAAATTATCCATATGCTGAAGATGCAGATCGACAAACCATTCATCCAAATCTGGAGGAAGCTGACATGATCCGACGATTGTCTGTCGCCTCCTCTGCCAAATTGTTTCTAATGCTAGGACTTCTTGGTTGCCTTGTCGCGTTGACATGGAGCAATGTGCTACCGGTCGCCGCGCAGGACGAGGAAGCAGAATATTATGGGCTGCGCGAGTGTCGATCCTGTCATCGACCCGTCGCCCGTGTTCATGCTGAAACCGGGCATGGCATGACCCTGCAAGATGTCACCAATGAAGAAGACAAAGCACGTATTCTTGGGGATCTTGGACAAGAACTTCTTTTGCAATTTCCCGGCGAATCCGAACCCCGACAAATTCTAGGCGAAGACATCGCCTTTACGCTGGGTGCGGGGCGCAATATCCAACGCTATTTGTACGAAGTGAATAGCGATGAATATCTGGTATTGCCCTTCCAGTGGGATGTGCAGGAACAGGCGTGGTCGCCCTTTACACTTACTGAAGAGTGGCCCTCCCCCGAATACGAATGGGGACCCAATTGCGCGGGTTGTCATACAACGGGTTTAGACACCGAGGACTATCGCTGGCAAGATGCTGGCGTGCAATGCGAAGCCTGTCATGGACCGGGTAGCATTCATGTAGAAGTTACCGATAAAGCAGGTGGCAGGCTGGATGATGAAGAGATTCGGGAAATCGTAGACTCGATCACGATGATCCCTGATGCTCAGGTCTGCGGTCAATGTCATATTGAGGGCATGGCGGCAGACGGCATACATCCCTATCCAACAGCGTACCTGCCGGGGTCGTCTTTAGTTGGCGATGATGGCAGTTTCACGATGGTCGCTGCCGATGATCCACATTACTGGTGGTCAAGCGGACATGCGCGTGGACAAAACATGCAGTTCAACGAATGGCTGCAATCATCCCATGCTGGTTCGCTGGATACTTTGCTTGAGAGTGACAATGCTGATGATTCCTGCTTGCAATGCCACAGTGGCGATTATGGATTTAACCAGCTTGTACAGGATTTGTATCAGGGGAACGAGCGCGAAGCCGTTCTGCCAGATGAAGTGACGCTGGATAGCGCGACGATGGGGCTGGGCTGTGTCACCTGCCACGCTCCCCATACTGAGGATGATGCCGAGCCTTTGCTACGGGCAGAATCCTATACGCTATGTGCTGAATGTCATAGCAGCACAACAGCCGATGGCGACCTGATCCTGATAGATGGGCAAGTGCACCATCCAGTCCGGGAAATGTTTGAAGGCTTGGTCGTTGTCGAAGGAGTTGAGGGCATTGAATCCCGCCACTTTGGCGAAGAAGACGGACCGCGATGTGTATCCTGCCATATGACAGACACTGTGCAGGTCGGGGAGAACAGCGTTCTTGCCAGCCACCTCCTGAAGCCGATCACACCGGGAACAGTGGACGACATTCCCAATGATTCATGTACTGCCTGCCATGAAGACCTGACGACAAATGACCTACAATTATTAATCGACGATATACAGGAAGATGTTCGCACACGACTAGATGATGCTTCTGAGCAACTGGCAAGCCTGGGCGAAGCGGATGCTGGCTCTGAATGAAGATCGCTACAATCAGATTGTGGAGATTCTTGCCTTCGTTCAAAATGACGGAAGTCTGGGTGTTCACAACTATGCGTATACCGATGCGCTCCTGAACACGGCTGAAACCACGCTTTCCGACCTTGCAATGAATGACGCCGTTGCCCAACCCACAGAAGCGCCCACTGACACGTCATCTGATGCTGAAGATGCTACGCTTGCTGACGAATTACCAGAAGAACAAGTGACGAGCGGCATACGCCCCATCACCAATTTCATCATCGGGCTGGTGCTGGTGATCGTGCTATTTTCAGCCTTCCTTTTCTTCCGCAATCCAGCCAATGAGGGTGAGTAATCGATGACCAGAAGAAAAGAGTTCCTGTTATTTACTCTGGGGTTGCTATTCCTCTTTGCCGGGGTTCTGGGCTTGCTGGTGGAACAGCCAGTGCTGGCGCAGGATGAAAATGCAACACCGGAAGCGCTCGCGGATGAGCCGACCGACGACGATGCACAAAAACCATCCGATGCCTATTGCCTGCTGTGCCATAGTCAGGAAGGACGATCCTTCGCGTTTCCCAATGGCGACATCCTCAGCCTCAGCGTGGATCAAACCGTCCTGACGGAATCGGTTCATGGAGAATCAAGTTCTGAGGGAGCTTTGCAGTGTGCGGATTGTCACCAGAACTATCGTTTTCCACATGAAACACAAACGAGCGAGACAAAACGTGCCTACGAAATCGAACGCTATACGGGGTGTATTGATTGCCACGAAGATGAATATACGCATGAGCAGGATAGCGTACATGGGGCTGCTTTGCTGGAACAGCGGGTAGAAGCCGCTACCTGTGTAGATTGTCATGGCAGCCATGATATTCAACCCCCGGCAGAACCACGACAGCGAGTATCCTTCACCTGCGGCAAATGTCATGGGGCAATCTTCGATCAGTACCAGAACAGCGTACACGGCAAAGCCTTACTGGAAGAAAGCAATCCAGACGTGCCGACCTGTATTGATTGCCATGGGGTACACGATATTCAAGATCCCACGACTTCATTGTTCCGCGTTCGTTCGCCACAGCTTTGTGCGGATTGCCATGCAGATGATGAATTGATGAACAAATACGAAATCAGCACCGAAGTGTTTGATAGCTACTTGACGGATTTTCATGGCTCAACAGTGGCGCTGTTTGAGCAACACGATCCGACGGTCGCGACCAACAAAGCCGTTTGTTACGATTGCCACGGCGTACATAACATTCTTTCCGCAGATGATGAGGGTTCGCAGGTCATGCGGGAAAATCTCCTGACGACCTGCCAGGAATGCCATCCCGATGCGACCAGCAATTTCTCGGATGCCTGGTTGGGACACTATGCCCCCTCTCTGGACCAAACGCCGTTGCTGTTCCTTGTGCAGACATTTTACAAAATAGTCATTCCGGCTGTCGTTGGCGCGTTCATCCTGTTGATCGTGACCGACATCATTCGCCGTATCCGAGAGCGCCTAAACAGGAATTAGAACCGTAGGGGCATCACGTGCCATGCCCAAGAAACCGTAGGGGCATCATGTGTAATGCCCAAAGAAAAACCGTAGGGGCATCACGTGTAATGCCCAATGAAAAAAACGTAGGGGCACAACGTGTAATACCCAATGAAAAAAACGTAGGGGCACAACGCGTTGTGCCCAAGAAAAAACCGTAGGGCATCATGTACCATGCCCAGAGCGAAGGTAATGAACGAAAATATGGTAGAGCAACCACAGCAGCAATTTAAGCGGTTTTCCTCCGCCCAGCGCTTGGAGCATATGATCCTGCTCTTGTCCTTCAGTGGCTTGGCGCTGACGGGTATCCCGCAGATGTATGCCAGCCAGGGATGGGCGCAAACCCTGATTCAATTGCTCGGCGGCATCGAGAGTGTGCGCGTCATCCATCGTTTCCTGGCGATCTTGCTCATGCTGGAAGCGATTTATCACGGTGGGGTGATCAGCTACAAGATTTATGTACTGGGCAAACAAGCCACCATGCTCCCCGGCTTGCGAGATTTGCGCGATGCGCGTGATTGGATTTTCTTCAATCTGGGCTTCCGCGACGAACACCCGCAACTGCCGCATTTCAACTTTGGTGAAAAAGCGGAATATCTGGCGGTTGTCTGGGGAACTGTGCTGATGGTTATTACCGGCTTTTTGATGTGGAATCCGATTGCGGCTGCTGAACTGCTGCCCGGAGAAGTCATCCCTGCAGCCCGCGCAGCGCATGGGGGCGAGGCGATTCTGGCTGTACTTTCCATCATCACCTGGCACATGTACAATGTGCATATCAAGCGCTTCAACCGCAGTATGTTTACGGGCAAGCTTTCACGGGAGGAAATGGAAGAAGAACATGCCGAAGAACTGGCAGCACGGGAACGTGGCGAAGTTGAACCCGTCCCGCCGCCAACCGTGATCGCCAGTCGCCGCCGTCGTTTCTTCCCCTTTGCTGTCGGGATGACCACCATTCTGGTCAGTGCTTTGATCTGGTTTGTGAATCTGGAAGTGACGGCTATTTCGACCGTTCCACGCCAGAATATAAAAGTATATGCACCGCAGGTGACGGCTGAAGAAGGCGATCCTGCCCTTGGCGAGGCGCTGTGGCCCACGCTGCGCTGCGCCCGCTGCCATGGAGACAATGCTCAGGGCGAACCCGATGTACCCAGAATTTTAGGAACAACACTGACTTTTGAAGAATTTCATCAGCAAGTGCGTACCGGTAAAGGCGAAATGCCTGCGTTTGGTCTGGGGACTGTGCCAGACAATTATTTATTCCATCTCTGGACATGGTTGAGTACAGAGGGCAGCAACGGCTAAAGAACCGGCTGGCGGCAACGATCGAAGATAAATAATCGATAAAGCATATCCATATGTCTGCAATATCGGAACAACTCCCGCAGAATTCCGTCATCATCATTTACTTCTTTTATGGCTTGGCGTTTTTTTCTCTGGGCTTGGCAGTTGCTTTAGAAGCGCAGCGCTCGGCTAGCAAGCTTCCGTTTGCCCGTGCCCTCTTGCCACTGGCTGCTTTTGGGCTTATTCATGGGGTGCATGAGTGGATTGAGGTCTTTGCGCGAGAAGATCTCCTGTATGGGACAGATCCGATTCCCATCTGGGTTGAATCGCTGCGAGTTGCCCTCTTGTCGTTGTCGTTTCTGGCGCTGGTTGCGTTTGGCGTGAAGCTACTTTATCCTGAAGACCGCGCGTTCAAAAATGAATTATCTTTTGCTGGCGGGGCGTATGTTCTCTGGTTTTGTAGCGTCCTGTTTATTGCCTTCATCTTTCATCCCGGCGATGCCATGTCGCTGACCGTCCGTTCGTGGCTACGAATGGCGGATACCTGGAGTCGCTATTCGCTGGCAATCCCCGGCGCGATCATCAGTGGCTATACCCTGTGGCAGCAGGCACGCAATTTGCCGCCACAGCGATCTCGTTTCGCCAATTATCTCTATATCGGCGCGATCTCGTTTTTCATCTATGGCTTGGTGGGACAAATCTTCGTCACACGGACGTATCTGTTCCCCTCTCATATTATCAATGCCGCGCTCTTTGAGGATCTTTTCGGAGTTCCCGTACAGCTATTTCGAGCGGTTCTGGCGATGATCCTTGCGTTTACTTTGATCCCAACGCTGGGCATGTTTGAACTCGAACGGCAGAAAGAATTGGCGGTTGCCGAACAGGGTGTCCGCGACCAACTCGCCCGGCGGGAAGCCTTACGGCGGGAAATGCTTCAGCATACGGTGCAGATGCAGGAAGAAGAGCGGCGAAGAATTTCGCGGGAATTGCATGATGAAATCGGGCAGACCTTGACCGCGCTAACATTGGGGCTACAGGTCTTGCCACAAACCCGGGAGACGAATCCGGAGAAGTTTGATTCCTCAGTACAGGATTTGCACAGCTTAACTGTGAACGCAGTCTCACAACTCAGTAATCTGGTGACAGACCTCCGCCCCAGCCAACTAGACCATATGGGGCTAAAAGCGGCGCTGCGCTCTCTGGTAAAGGACTATCGTTCGCGTTTCCAGATCGATGTGACTTTGTCGTTTATGGGCGATCATTTCCATTTGCCCGCAGATATGGAACTGGCGATATACCGGATCGCTCAGGAAGCTCTGACAAACGTGGTGCGCCATGCGAATGTGGAAGAGGCACACATCCAACTATGCTATGCCAGCGACAAGATCATGATGTACATCGAAGACGAGGGCGTTGGCTTTAATCAAAACGAAACAAACCCGGAAGATCAGAAGCACTGGGGCATGCTCAACATGACCGAACGAGCGACCCAGCTTGGCGGTAATCTGAGCATAGAAGCCGCAACTGGAAAGGGCACGAAGATTACGGTATGCTTCCCTGTTGGACAAGAAGACGAGAAAGCAAACCTTGATGAGCAGCCAGCCTATTAAGATTTTACTGGTTGATGACCATGATCTGGTGCGAGAAGGTCTGAAATCTTTGCTTAATGCCCAACCGGATCTGGAGATCATTGGCGATGTAAGCTCCGGGGAAGCGGCGCTTGCTTTTGTCAAAGAGATTCAACCGGATGTGATCTTGATGGACATTATGTTGGAAGGTATGACCGGGCTGGATGCGACCAAACAACTCAAAGAGTGCTGCCCGGCGGCAAAGGTGCTGGCGCTAACCATCCACGAGGGACAAGATTATTTCTTTTCCATGTTGCAGGCGGGGGCATCTGGCTATGTGCCCAAACGTGCCGCTTCGGAAGACCTGATTCAAGCGATTCGGGTGATTGCTGGCGGCGAAGTTTATTTGCATCCTTCCGTTGCCGGCGCGCTGGTACAGGATTTTCTGGAAGAAGGCAAATCTACCAGACGTGCCTCCGACGATGTGTCTGATAAAATCACGGCGCGCGAACGCGAGGTACTGGTGCTCATTGGCGAAGGCTTACGCAATCAAGATATTGCCGAACGCCTCTCGATCAGTCCTAAAACAGTATCCCGCCACCGCGAAAACATCCTGCGAAAGCTCAATCTGGAAACGCGTGCCGACCTCATCCGCTACGCACTGGAAATGGGTTTGATTGATTAGGACGTGTTGACAGGGGAGGCTTTTGTAAGGACAAACCTGTGTGTTTGTCCATTGGGAGCAACCATTTTTGAATCGACAGGCGCATTCCACTGCCGGGATTGCGCTTGATGGGTACTGTGATGTGGGGGGAAGTGATGCGGCAGTGGAAGCTATTTCCCTACACTCTACCTCAAACCTCGCGGAAGTAAATAGTGATATTCTTCCTCAAAGATCATGACGGATTCCCTCTATAGATTTTGTAATATGATCGGGCAAGGTTCAGGTTTTATGTGGACAATTCGGCATTCTGTTGCTCAATCACAGTCATCGCCTTGCGGAGCACTTCGACATCCACATTGAATGTTTCTGCAACCCGCGCCATCACATCCCCTGTCAACAAATGGTCGATGCGTTTCCCATTCACAAATTGTTCCATGTGCAAGGGCTGTTCCCGGCTGGCGAAGCGCCAGACAGTTCCGTCCACAACTTTGTTGATGATGAGTTGCTCCAAGAAGAAGCCGTCTTCGCCATAATCTTTGATGGTTCGCTCGCGGTAGGGTTCGTTTTCAATGGGCATATCAATGAGCGTAAAACAGTTTGGCTTGGGATGTGGCGCGCGTTCGATCTGATACCGATTGTGTCCATCTGGGCGTACGGTATAGGTAAAGAATTCGTTCAAGACATTGCTGATTCTTCCTGCAACGATTGGCAGCGCCGCAAAGACGGGCAAGCCGACATCCACCATCCACTTGCCACCCTCCAGAAAGAGAATGATTGCGCTATGGCAACCGATCGAAGGATCGGGGTCGCTGCCGTCATCGCGCATGTTGTTGAGTGTCAGGTAGCCTTCGTATCCCAGCGCCATTAACAAACCGAAGAAAGCATAGTTGCTCTCATAGCATGTACCGCCCGTTCCCTGCTGCATCGTCACTTGCCAGAATTCATCCGCCCAACGGGGGCGCGCTTCTTGTTTGGCGATCTCATCCCGGCGAACAATGCGCGCCGAGGTTTCCCAGGGAACGTTTCGTGTATACGCATGGAGCAGTTTCCCGATGGCTTCAAGCGAAGGTGGGGCTGCCTCTACGTTTAAGTATGCCAATACTTCACGGGTTCGTTCTGGTGAGAGCGGGGGAACACTCATAGCTTTCTCCATGAGATCGATACAATGCGTATATATTCAGGTCATATTATCAAATGTGAACCGAATGTTAAGTCTTTTAGAAAATCCTTGTAAAAATTGGGGCGATGTTTAGAGTCGCTGCGGATTTTTCGTACATTTAACGAGGATAACATGAACGCCAGACCATTTACTTTGCTCTGCCTACTTTTCTTGCTGTTGAGTCTCGTTCCTTTCGCTGCCGCCCAGGAGATTGAATCGGTATGCCTGGTGACGGATGTTGGGCGCATCAATGACGGTACGTTCAATCAATTCGCCAATGAAGGCGCGGAACGTGCTATAGAAGAATTTGATCTGGAATATACCTTTATCGAAACGCAAGCAGAAACGGATTACAGCGCCAATATCGATACCTGCATCGAAGAAGGTACTAATATTGTCGTCGTCGTTGGTTTCTTCATTCAGGATGCCACTGCCGAAGCGGCTGCGGATAACCCGGATGTGTTTTTCGTTGGCGTGGATCAGTTCCTTGAAGAAGGTAGCACCGAGAATTGGGTCGGTCTGCAATTCCGGGAAGATCAGTCCGGTTTCATCGCCGGGGCGCTGGCTGCGCTGGTCGCCAATGCAAATGATGCGGATACCATCGCTGGTATTTATGGTGTGGATATGCCGCCTGTGAAGCGTTTTCGCGTGGGCTATGAACAGGGTGCGCGCTACATTAACCCGGACTGGGAAGTGGGCAGCAACATTCTGGGTGTATACATTGACGACTTCAATGCCCCGGATCGTGGCGCTTCTGCTGCCGAGCAATTCATGGGCGAAGGTGCATTTGTGACCTTTGGTGCAGGTGGAGAAACGGGATCTGGAGGTATTCTTGCTGCCGCGCAAAATGATGTGTATGTCATCGGGGTCGATCAAGATGAATACAATACGACCTTTGGCATGGGTGAAACACCGGGTTCAGATTTCATCATTTCCAGCGCAGTAAAGCGTGTGGATCGTGCCGTCTTCGATATGATCGCAGCGCTGGTCGAAGGTGAGATGGATGCCTTCCCCGGTGGAGACAATTACTTGATGGATGCAGCGATTGGTGGCGTTGGTTTTGCTCCCAAGCATGACTCGGATATTGATGATGCCATCTATGAAGAGTTGGAAGCCATCGAAGAGGGGCTGGCATCCGGCGAGATCGAAACAGGTGTAGACATCGTTTCTGGCGACTTGCTAGAGCCGAGTGATCCCTAAGCGATAATCAAATCAATTGGTGTAGGGGCGCATCAGCGTATGCGCCCGATATTTTTTCTAACCCTAGGGTGTAAAGTCCTTGACCTTGCTCCATAAATTCAATATCGGTATCTGGCTCAATCCGGAAAACTGCCCATCGCCAATCTCAAGGACTATCCAATTACCATTTACAAGTTGCCCAAGATCAACCGAGATATATGGCGCATCAATCCGCTCGGCTACTTCATGGACAAGGCTTTCCAGCGCCCGCTTTTCTGAGCCGGATAGTGATTGTGCATCATCGTACTCATCCCAATAAAAACCATAGGTAAGCAACTCACCCTTATACAAAAAAGCGCGATACTCTCTCCCAATCCGAAAACCATTTGGGTCAACAGCAACCGTTTTTAATTCCACCAACTCGCGAATAATCACTTTGCCCCGAGAGCGTATCTGGTTTGATAGAATTTGCTCAGTGAGTAGCGTAAGCTCTTGCAGATTTTCTGCAACAACCGCCGACCAGCCCCCATCTTTATTCGATTTAACTGCACCTTTTACAAACATGGGAAATGAAAGCGTTTCAGTGACCTGAGTGAGTTCAGAGCCATCCTGTAGCACTAGGCTCTTGGGCGTAAGGTCTTTAAGGTGTGGATAGAAGCGATCAAATTCCATCGCCATTCGATGCTGTTCTGGCGAGTTGACTAATTGCACATTCTTCTTCAGGGCGGCATCATATATTGCCTTATAGCGCTCAAATGCTGGAATGAAGCCCACCCACACACCCAGCATGAGTGAATCAAATTCAGGCACATAAGCCAAAGCATTTTCAGCCGTCTTGCATTCCTCGAAGTTGGAAGGAATTGAATAGACTTTGCACCCAAACAAACGGGCTGCTTCCGTAATTGCCTGTGTTTCTCTGGCATTGAGGGATGTTTTCTTAGATGAGACTTCGCTTAAGACAACGATCATATGTCACTTATTGGTTGTATATGAAAGCTATAGTCATATCATATGGTAATAGCGACTGCTTAGAAAGCGACTTACCAACATGGAAGCACGCATCAAAGAACGATTTAACGATACCCTTTTGCAAGAAGCGATGCGCCGATACGGCATCGAAGACGGGCAGATCCAACTCTTAGACGGCTTCGAGAGCTTCATCTACGAATATCAGCGCGGGTCGGAATCTTATATCTTGAGAATTGCTCACAGCCTCAGGCGCACAGAAGCGCTCATACAGGCGGAAGCGGATTGGATCAATCATCTGGCGGCAGGCGACGCATCGGTTGCTAATGCCATTCCATCCATGACTGGCAATCTGGTCGAAACAATTGATGATGGTAAAGGCGGGCATTTTCTGGCGACGGCGTTCACCAAAGCAACCGGCAAGCCTCCCTGGGAATATGGCTGGTCACCGCAAGTCTATGAAACCTATGGGCAATTGCTGGGAAAAATGCACGCGCTGACGACGCAATACAAGCCCTCAAACCCGGCATGGGCACGGGCACATTGGGATGATCCATCCATGCTGGAAGTGGCAGGCTACTTGCCGGATTCTGATGCGCTCGTCGTTGAGAAATTCGATACGCTGATGGAACATCTCTTATCCCTACCGAGAGAAGCGGATGCCTACGGGCTGATTCATTTTGATGCTCATGCTGCCAACTTCTTTGTCGACGATGCGGGTGTAATCACGCTTTTTGATTTTGATGATTGTGCCTATAGCTGGTTTGCCAATGACATCGCGATTGTATTGTTCTATAAGGTCATGGGGCATGAGGACGATCCAGCCTATGTGCCGACCTTCCTGCAACATTTTTTCCGGGGCTACCGCAAAGAATATCAATTGGATGCTAAATGGCTGCGCGAAATCCCACATTTCTTGAAATTGCGCGAGATTGATTTGTATGCGGTCATCCACCGCAGCTTTGATCTGGAAAATCTTGATGATCCCTGGGTGGAGCGCTATATGACAAATCGCAAGCAGAAGATCGAAAACGATGTTCCCTACATCGACTTTGATTTTGAAACGCTGGCTGGAGAATTGTAGAATCAGTTGTTCAAGGGAACGGATATGAAAGAGAAGAAGGCGAAAAGAGGAATTAATACGCAACGCTGGAAAAGATGGATTTTCCTGATAGTTGCAATTCTGGGTTCTCTGATTATTCTAGCCTATCTCTTTGTATATCTTATGTTTTCGGGCACGGGGTCGCGAGAGTTGCTAAGTGCTCGCATGTTTTTAACAGCAATTCTCAATGATAAAGAATTTGTTGCAACGCAATACCTCAGCAGTGAGTTAAAAGGTAATGTCGAACAAAGTTGCCCCAACTCCTCTTTAGCAGGTTGTTTTGAAGATTTGATTCCAGAGTCGTGGGGACAGCTTGAAGACATTAAATTTGGTATTGGGTCAGGCGACCATACTAATTTGTATTATTCGTTTTGGAGCAATATAACACAATCAGTTGTTATTGTTGTTATGATGACGGAAGAAGAAGATGGCATATGGCTTGTAAATGGATGGCGAGGGTTTGTTCCATCTGAAGGCGAGAATAGAGATGCTGAATTATGGAAAGGTACACGGACGGACAATCAATTTCCTTGACGTATCTACGCCTACTCCCGCCACAACGACAACAACACCCCGGCGGCAATAAAACCCCCGCCCAACCATAAGCCCGCCGTCATCGACTGACCGAGAAAGAGGGCTGCCAATAAAGCTCCCGTCAATGGCTGCGCGAAGAAGAAAAGCGACGCAACCGACGCATCCATCAGCGCAAACGCCCGATTCCAGAGCCACATGGCGACCGCCGTCGAGATGATTCCCAGATAGGCGATGCCGAGCAATATGCCGAAATCGATAGTTCCGATGGGCGATTGTGTTAATTCCAGCAGCGCTGCCGGAATGCCGACGAGTAACCCACCGAAAAATGCGCCGACGGTGAGGCTGAGTGTATCCAACCCGATGTCATGCGTCACTTTGCGAACCAGCACCGAATATAGCCCCCATGTCAATGCCGCCAGCGCCAGAAAAAGATCGCCGATGAAGGTCTCTGAACTGAAATTGGCTTTGGCAGGGTCGAGGATGATGATAACGCCGACCGTCGCCAGCAAAATGGCGGCGAACCGCATTCGTGTCAGACGCTCGCGCAGAATGAGGACGGCGAAGAACACGATGAAAACGGGAGAAGCACTCGTCACCAGCGCTCCGTTGACTGCAGTCGATTTGTCCGTGCCGATGAATTGTGCGCCCAGACTGATGCCAAAGCCGATGATGCCGATGAGCAATACACGTTTTTGGATCAGGGAACGGGTTGAGAGCTTCGTTTTGCTCCGCAGCCGAATCAATTGCAAAGCAGCTAATCCCAGCAGCAAGCGCATCGCTAGCAATGTGAAGGGCGGGATGGTTTCCAGCACCACATCGGAAACCACGTACATGCCACCCCAGATGGCGGCGGCGGTGATGCCATAAATCGCACCACGGACTCGGAAGGAAGAAGGTTCAGTTCGCATCCGGTAATGTTACAATAGAATGCAGATATTTTGTGAGTGCAGACCATTTGATTGAATGGATCACAATAACGCAAACACGCAAAAACACGTAGGTTCGGCTGACCCCCTCCGCCGCTAACGCGACGCCTCCCCCGAATTCGGGGGAGGATGGGTAGGGGTTTAGCATAACCAATAGGCTTGTATTATTTAGAGATACCTTCGTGCCCAAAGGGAGACCCATGCATGAACCTCATCATCGATGGTGTAGAACGCGAATTCATCCCCATCAAAACCTTCCGGGAAAGCCATGCCCTGCCAGATACCTTTAGCGTGTCCCTGTTCGAGCCAAAAAATTACGAAGGCTTGGGACGAATCGATGAAGCAGGCGCGGAAATGAACAGCCTACGCGAGAGCATTCTGGAAGCCATCCCTGCACATATCGCGTTGCCCGATACCCTTGATTTTCTGGAAGATTACCAGAATTTGTTTCGCGTGAAATTGTACGACATCAACGAGGTCGTTGGGCTGCGGGATGTAGAGATCGAGTTTGCCGTTTCTGGCTTTGGCGATATGCTGCGGAATGCATTTTATGCCCTGATGCGCGCCCGTTCCTCCAAACAAGAACTGCCGCCCTTCATGCAAGTGTATGGAGAATGGCTGAATAGCAGCGTGCGTATCTCACAGAACATCCACGAATATGCCCACAATGAGGCAGCCTGGCAGGTGCAGATCGTCAATCATGTTTACGGGCGTGTGGGCTTGCAGGTCGATACCGGGACAGAAACGATCTATGTATACGATGGCGTGTACACTTGCCCGGCAGAAGGTTTCATGGTGACACTTTTTCAAGAGGTCGTCGCCCGCTTGTGGAATGTGATTGGGAAGTAGGGAGGATTGGCTATGGACGATGATGCGAAATTGAATCGATTATACGAAGAATTTTTGAGCATAAAGCGGGAAGATCTTACCCAAGAGGAAGAAGAATTGGTCAGCCGCAAAGAGGAGTGGCTGCCACAAGCCGAACTCGACAAGCTGGAAGCCGAGCGCGTGGAGCGAGAAAGAAAACGTCAGGAAGAATTGACAAAGAGAGGGGATACAGATAGCTATGAAGATCTTGGTCGCCCCCCAAGGAAATGGACAAAAAAAGAGATCAAAGAAACGATTGAAAAGAAACGAGATGCGTTGACTGGCAGGACACGCTATTGGCGAGAGATGATCGCCCAATATGCCCCGAAGGATGATAAGGATTAGCAGAAGTAGGGACGTGATCTATCGCGTCCTTTGGGTCAGGCATGAGCAGCTTTTGGTCGGTATTTAGCATTGCCGGGAGGTACATGAAATGGTCAAATCCAAATCGAAAAACAGCCCTCAGAGTTTACGGAATTATTGGGTTTTCTTCTCCCCCTTGACCATTATTCTTGCCCTCATGATTTACTTTCCTCTTCGGATCGATATTTATGAACTATTGTACGATGTAATCTTCTATGGCTCGATTTCGCTCATCTGTATCGTTACTGCAATCCGTGTTTATCTGTGTTTCCGCAACCGTGGTCGTCGGTTGCTTGCTATAATACTGTTATGCGTACTCCTGTCGGGATGGCAAGTGTTCGACCTTACTGTATTGCGTTATGGTAACTCAGATCCTGTGTCAGATCGTTTAATATATTATGCTGTGCGTTTCGGAAATCCTGCAATTCTTTGCCACAATATAACGGAGCGCTACATAGGTAATGATTTTATTGCCATTGCCTACGATATTGACCGAGAGGCATCTTGGTTTGCTTGCGGCGGTTGACCAAGTTCATATACCATCATTGAAAGGGATTGCCAAGAGCAATAGGAGTAAATCCCCATGTCCGAAGCGGATTTTTCCAAGCTAAAACGCCCGCGTTATCCCATGCCCGATTTTGTGCGGGAAGCGCTGATTGAGCAAGCGTTGATGCCAGCTTATGAAAGCCGTCCCGCCTACCAACAAAACGACTACATCGGCTGGATCAACCGCGCCAAACGGCAGGAGACCAAAGACAAACGCCTTCAGCAAATGCTCGATGAATTACGACGTGGCGATATCTACATGAAGATGCAGTACAACCCGCGAAGACGGTAGGTGTGATGCCCTCATCCCCCAGCCCCTTCTCCCAATCGCCATGCTGGGAGAAGGGGGATTGCGCTTGCTTGTAATCATTGAAGTCCCTCTCCTATGGGAGAGGGATGCAGGGAGAGGGAAAGAGAAAGAATATGTTGATTTACACAATCACCTGCCGTACAGTCGACAGATGAAATCAAAGCTATAAAGCCGGATTCTTAAGCCGGCGGGGTAGCCGTCGCCACGAAATAGGCGATGAAAACGATGGTAGCAACTGCCGCTGTCGGCAAAACCGCCTGCCAGTTCCGACCCAGCGACGAGTCTGCTTCGACCTGTTTATTTTCTGTGGCGAAGTAATCCCCTAGCAACCGCCCATACCAATTTGCCCCTGCTCCCACCAACAAGCCAATCACCACCACAGGCTGAATCAGATTAAGCGTTACTTCAGGATAGAAAACGCGTCCGGGCATCAAGGGCAGTGTTCCTACAAGCAGCCCGCCCAGCGCGGCGATCCCGGCAGTGATCCAGTTCGGGGGTATGCCCGTGCGCCGAATATGGACGGCATACCAGATGTCCAGCGTGATGAGTGGCGGCAGTGCCAGCAGCCATGGATTGGTCGTGATGCGATGAAAATCGAATCCCTGAATCAGCACAAAACGCACCAACAACGCCGCAAGCCCAACGAGCGTTGCTGCTCCGTAAACTCGCAATGAATGATTGGCAATACTGCCGATGAATGCCGTCAGGGCAACCACCAATACCGGGAAAATCCACTCCGGGCGGGCATCAATGAGTTCAAAGGTGAATTGCTCAGTGCCCGACACATTGCCCCATTCGGTAATGAACAATTGCGATTCGAAGAGGAAGACGAATACCAGCACCGCGATGACTAGCAGATCACTGATTCGCAGGCTCAAAAGGCTGCCCCATGCCCGTTCAGCTTGTGTAGACAAATACAGGGCAATGCTCATGAAAAGGGTCGCCGCAAAGCTCACACCGAGCAGCAGATGCGGTGCACTCCACGCAGAAATATCCTCGCCATAAATTGTATGCCAGATTGGATCGGCAGGAACAACGAAGATCAAAAATCCGCCGACGAGCACCAGCAAGCCGACGATTGGATTGGCACGAAAGCGCTGGGGCAGGGTTCCACGTCCATAGCGCATGATGAAGAACATGCCAGCGAATGCCAACAGGCTAGCAAGGATCAAGCAGGAATACATCAGCAAATGAGGTCGCCAGAGCAGGTCTTCGCCAAAGGGAAAAGAATAAATCCGATGCCAGACCTCATCCCAGAAGCTGCCGACGACAAAGTTGATGCCGCTGATCGTGAGGAAGATGGCAAGCAAATAGCGATAGCGGGCAGGGATGGTGCGCATGGAAACGATTTGTTTGGCGGGCATGGGGCGAATGAGTAACACCCAGCCGGCGAGCGAAAAGGCAAGGACGAGCACACAAAAGAATCCGACTCCCAGCAGGAACAATTCTGAATTCTCCTGTGGCGCACCCGCCCAGATGGAGAGCAATATCAGGATGACAACAGGGATGCCGAGGGCAAGGAGTTTCTTGGGGAGTGAAGAATCCCCCCTACCAACAGATCCTTGCATCGACTCCGGTTGCGTTGCCATTGCGGTTACCCCTTAGCTTTTTGTTTGCCCTGCTTCTTCTGGATTTTTGCCCACTGGTCGCGCAGCGTCACCGTGCGGTTGAATACAAGCTGATCATCGGTGCTATCGGAATCAACAGCGAAATAGCCCAATCGCTCAAACTGATAGCGGTTTCCCGGCTGTGCTCCTGCCAGACTTGGCTCGACATAAGCTGTTGGCAACACTTCCAGCGAGTCGGGATTGATGTAGGTCGTGAAATCCTCATCTGTGCTATCCGGGTCAGGGCGTGTGAACAGGTGATTGTACAGGCGCACTTCAGCTTCCAACGCGTGTTTGGCGGAAACCCAATGCAAGGTTGCTTTCACCCGGCGTCCATCCGGCGCAGCACCGCCCCGCGTTTCTGGATCATAGGTGCAACGTAGTTCGACGATTTCGCCGTTTTCGTCCTTGATGACATCCGTACAGGTGATGAGGCAGGCATAGCGCAACCGGACTTCGCGTCCCGGGGCGAGGCGGAAAAACTTCTTTGGCGGATCTTCCATGAAATCACCGCGCTCGATATAGAGCACCCGCGAGAAGGGAACTTTACGTTTCCCCGCAGATTCATCTTCGGGGTTGTTTACTGCCTCGAATTCTTCTTCCTCGTCTTCCGGGTAATTCTCGATAACCACCCGCAGGGGATTGAGTACCGCCATCACGCGTGGCGATGTCTTGTTCAGGTTTTCTCGGAGATAATGCTCCAGCAATTGAATTTCGACCACGCCATTTGTATTGCTCACCGGGACTTCGTCTAGAAACTTGCGAATTGCTTCTGGTGTATAGCCGCGTCGCCGATAGCCAGCGATGGTGAACATGCGGGGATCATCCCATCCATTCACATACCCTTCTTCAACCAGCCGGATCATCTTGCGCTTGCTCAACACCATGTAGGTGAAGTTCAATCGGGCGAATTCTGTCTGTTCTGGATGGTAAATATCCAGCGTTTCTAGAAACCAGTTGTAGAGCGGGCGGTTGCTTTTGAATTCCAGCGTGCATAGCGAATGAGTGACGCCTTCGATGGAATCCGATTGTCCATGCGCGAAGTCGTACAGCGGGTAAATGCACCAGGTATCGCCCGTGCGATGATGTTCCACATGCATGATGCGATACAGCACCGGGTCGCGCAGGCTGATATTGGGAGAAGCCATATCGATCCTGGCGCGCAGTACACATTCGCCATTGGCAAAATCGCCGTTTTTCATCTGCTCAAAGAGCGCCAGATTCTCTTCAATTGTGCGTTCGCGGTAGGGGCTGTCCGCGCCCGGTTCCGTCAATGTTCCGCGATGTTCCCGGATTTCATCCGCGCTGAGGTGATCGACATATGCCTTGCCATCTTTGATGAGTTGCACGGCATATTCGTAAAGTTGGTCGAAGTAATCCGAGGCAAAGACCGGCTCTCTGCCCCAATCGAATCCCAGCCAGCCAATGTCCTCGATCATGGAGTCTACGTAGCGCGTTTCTTCTTTGCTGGGATTGGTATCATCGAAGCGTAATTTGCAGATGCCATCATAATCCTGTGCGATGGTGAAATTCAGGTGGATGGCACGCGTATGTCCCATGTGCAAAAAACCGTTGGGTTCCGGGGGAAAGCGGGTTTGTACGCGTCCCCCGAATTTGCCTGTACGGTTATCTTCATCAACAATGTCCCGGATAAAATCCGAGCGAGCGGTCGTTCCTTCGTCTGCCATGTTGGTGATCTCATTCTGGCGGTTTTGTTAAGAAGTGACCTGCATTCTATCGACTTCTCTAATGGGATGCAATGCTGGCTCGATTCTATGAAACCTTCGCCGGACGGCTATAGCTTGTCATCAGTTGCAAGTTTGGTATCATGCCACCTTATTCTGCTCCTCCGGTTTCGTTGAGGTTTAAATGATGGCACGTTACTTACAAATGATTAGTTTCTGGCTGGTTGGTGCGATAATCATTGTCCTCGTGATCGCATTTAGTGCACCGACTCCTCATATTGCACTGGAACGGAATGATGCTACGGTGGATATTCAGGCAGATCGGCGATGGGCGCTGCTTCCCGGAGATTGCTTTGAATTGAGCTGGAATGTCAACAACATTCAAGGGATCTATCTCAATGATGAAGGGAAAGTCGGGAATGATACCTTCAACTTTTGCCCGGAAATCAACTTCGAACAACCTGTTTTTACCATTACCTACACAAATGGGCTGACGCTCGACTATACGCTGGGTTTGCGCTATCTCCCCTCAGATGCCTTGAATTATCTTATGATGGTTTCTTTGCTGTTCAGCATCGTCATTTTGACTGTTCATTTTGTGTTTCCATCACCATCAATCAAGGTTTGGTTACTGGGTTTCGCGGGTGCAACCCTCGGATCGTTGCTATTGTTTTTGTTAGCAGGTGCAGTCTCTGCCCCGGTTGTCGATACGAATGAAGAGAACATCCCTATCTATTTTGCGGCAGAGCGTTCAACGGTTCTTTTTCCGGCTGAGTGTGTTGACATTCAGTGGCAGGTAATTGGGGTAGAGAGCGTTCAAATAGATGGCATTAATTCTCCGTCAGTCGGGCATGTTTCGCGATGTCCGAGTGCTGATCATAGCCTGCCCACGCTCACCGTGGAATTGCCAAGTGGGCAAACGAAATCCTACTCGCTGAATGTATTTTTCCTGTTTCCGGTGCTCACTGGCACAAACTGGTTTGCCATCATCAATCTCGCCATGCTACTGTTGGCATTACCTGTTTTTGTTGCTTGTTTCTTGCCGCGTATCAAGCAGAGTCACCGATTGGATTGGCTGGTTGGCGCTGTTTTCTCTGTAGTCGTGGTTGGCTTGTGGCTGCCTGTTGGCTGGGAAAGTGTGGGGTACTGGGAGTCATGGGTATTGCGAGCCTATATAGAAGGGCGCCCCGAACTCTGGTACGACACTGAACTGCGTACCCGCCTTTTTTTGCTGCTACCACACCTCCTCTCGCACATCCTATCTCCCGATTCATTTATAGGCTATCACATCACGCATATGTTAATCTTTTGGGGAAAGGGAATGATCGGATATGCGATCTTGCAGCAACTTAAAATAAATCGTAGTTTTGCCTTTTTTGCAGCTTTGTTGTTTATGGTCTACCCTGTTAATTCGGCGCTTTTCTCACTGCGCTCGCTGCTGATGAATTTTAATGTGCTAATGTTTTTGGTCTCCATATATTGTTTGCTTTTGTACAGACAGCATGGTACGCGCATTATTTTATTGGCATTTATAGTCAGTAGCCTATCGAACATGGGGTCCTGGGAAGCAAGCTATCTGCTTATTTTAGTAGTACCCCCTTTGTTGTGGTGGCTTGACCGTCCGGACAATAGGCGTATCATCAGCCTAACGATACTCTGGTTTGCCATCCCGGCGCTGCGGGTGAGCTATACGTATTTGTTATTATCCAGTGGGCGTGGTTTCTATTTGTCTGACAACCTCAATTCGATGATCGGTGAACCCCTGAATCGCATTGTTGAAATCGCTAATGCCTTAGGACAGGCATATATACAGATCTTCGTATCTGGCTGGCAAGAAGCCGTTCAAACCGTTGGATATGAAATGTGGCTATCCCTCATCGTTATGATCGTTTCTATGGCTCTTGGTTGGTACATATTACAACATGAAGATACTGCCCTTACTGCACGGCAATCTTTTGTGATTATGGGTGTTGGCATGGTCATGATAACGTTAGGTGCAGGTGTATTGCTGGCGCTTGATTTTTATCGACAGGATGACTGGCGACCATTTTTCTATCCACCTCTGGGGGCTGCACTGGTCATAGTTGCACTGGCATGGATCATCAGCCTCCGAGCAGAGAAGCGCACCATAAGGAATGGTCTGTTCATCAGCATGATGGGATTCTTGTTGTTTCTAGGATACAGCCGTTCACAACATCAACAAGCTGCTCTTGGGAGCGATGCCCATGCTATTCAGTCCTTTGTCGGCAGTATCATAGAGCAGGCTCCAGCCGTTCACCCGGATACAGTGTTTATCCTCTTAAATCCATATTCCTTCGATGAACTTGAACGGCTGGGAATCTGGGAATTGAGCAAAAGATCGTCTCTCGAAAGCGCACTTTATTATCTCTATGGCGGGCAGGGTCCGAGACATGTTGAGTTTTGCCATATTGGGCAATTCTGCAAATTATCTTCAGAACACATCGAATTGGCTGTTGGTGGAACGCATCGGTACAATCGGATTGTTATATTTGAGATTAGCGATACAGGTTACCCGGCACTTCTTGAAACCATACCTGATGTTTACCAACCCGACACAGTAGGATACTCGCCGCTTACACTCGTTGACCGAACTTCTGCTATACCTGAACGCGGTCTATCGATTCTTGATAGCCGTTAGCGTCTTCGATGATTAAATAATCAGCGTTTGTAAGCCCTGTTTCAGAGTACATGCCTTTCAGTCGAAGGTATTCTTATGATGAAAACGCAATGAGCATCCCCTTAGCTATCGGCAAGCAACCACTCAATCGCCGCGTCGCGGTCATCCTGGAAGTGCTTCAGGGGCACTTTGATACGAAAAACGTTCATCATCGCCTGTGCTAGCGACAGGATAAACCCGGGACCATGTACGACTGCCATTTTGGTCTCAGCATGGTCAGGGTCGTGAGCATCCATGCGGGCAGTTGCTTCCTGTGCCTGTTGCATGGAGTACCGCAGAGGGGTCATACCGCTCTGGCGAATATCAACCAGCACCAATAAGGTCTCGTCATTGGGCGTTTCGCGCACGAGCTTTTCGATCGCATGATAATGTTCATCGATTGCGTCGCGTGAGGGTGTCTGGTAAACGAACTCGTGAATTCCGTTCTCGAGAAGCGTATACTCAATGAGTGAAGTTTTGATGTTCAATGCTCTTATTCTCCCGTGTCTGTTACATTCCCTTACATTATAACCTCATCTACACGTGCAAATCATTGACGATAGCTCCAAGATAGGTGTTTGAAGTGACAAAGTGACCGGCATTTGATGGGAGAAATAATGGAAATTTCTTGTATCAGGTTTCAGCAAGCAACCAGTCAATCGCGCCGTCCCGGTCATCCTGAATATACTTCAGGGAAACATCGATACGGAAGACGGTCATCATTGCCTGTGCCAGAGACAAGATAAACCCGGGACCATGTACCACTACCATTTTTGTTTTAGCATGGTCAGGGTCATGGGCATCCATGCGGGCGGTTGTTTCCTTGGCTTGTTGCATCGTATATCGCAAGGGTGCCATGCCACTCTGCCGAAGATCAACGAGCATTAACAAGGTCTCGTCATTGGGCGTTTCGCGTACGAGTTGTTCGATCATTTGATAATGCTCATCAATCGTCTCGCGAGTGGCTGTTTTATAAACGAATTCGTGAATTCCGCTTTCGTGATGCGTATACTCGATGAGTGAAGTTTTGATGTTCATTGTTATCCCCCTATTTATTTCGCTTCCTTACATTATAACTTGATCTACACATTCGAATCATTGACGATAGCTCCATGATAGGTGTCTGAAGCGATGAAGTGACCGGCATTTTATGGGAGAAATTATGAATAGGCTGTGTATCAGGTTTCAGCAAGCAACCAGTTAATCGCAGCATCGCGATCATGCAGGAAATATTTCAGAGGTACATTGATGCGGAAGATATTCAGCATCGCCTGAGAAAGCGACATTACAAAGTCGGCTCCGTGGACGAGCGCCATTCGCAAGGTCGCGTGGTTTGGGTCATGAGCAACCATGCGGGAGTTCACTTGCTTGGCTTGTTGCATTGTATATCGTATGGGAGCCATGCCACTTTGGCGTACATCAACTAGCGTTCGGATGACCGCATTGCTGGCTGCTTCGAGCGTTAATTTTTCGATGATTTGTAAATGTTCATCTACAGCTTCGCGGGTGGCTTTTTTGTAAATGATCTCGTGAATTCCATTTTCATGATAAATATATTCAACCAAAGCTGTTTCAACTTTCAAAGTGCATCCCCTCCTTCGTAATTAATATTGTTCTTTATTGTATCCTGTTCTACCCGATTGAACAATTGCCGATACCCCTCAATATAGGCATCTGTAGAGAAGAATTGGGAGGCAAAATCATAAGCGCGTTTGCCCAGCGCTTCGATGTCAGAATCATCCATGATTTGCTGTAACGCATCGCGCAGGGCATCATCCGCTCCCGGCGGCACAAGATAGCCATTTTCGCCATCCGTCACCATTTCTGGAATGCCGCCTACACGGCTGGCAACAACCGGTGTGCGGCAGAGCATTGCCTCAACGACTACACGTCCCAATCCTTCGGAAAGGGAGGGCAGCACCATGACCCGCGCTTCTGCAAAGTGTCGTGCCAATTCGATCTGTGAGACGGCTCCCACAAATTCGACACGATCGGTGATCCTTAATCGCTGCGCCTGCTCGCGAAGTTGTTCCGTATAGTCAGCATTGGTGTGCTTGCCCACGAGCAAGAGCGTTGTATCCGGCGCGTCTAATCCAGCAAAGGCATCCAGCAGATGATGCACCCCCTTGCCCGGTACGAGTACACCCGCATACACGATGTTTTTTGCCTCGGCGAGAGGAATCGAACGCTCTGTATTCAAGAAGGCATCGGAATCTGTCCAGGTGATGAAGCGGATGACGGGTGTATGGGGCGCATATTTCATCAATTGATCGTGGGTGGCTTGCGAGATCGAACGCAGAACATCGGCATGGCGCAGTGCATAACGAGCAGCGGCTCCCATCAAGCGACCATACAAACGGGCAAAGATCACCCGCCGTTGCAGGAAAATCAAGCCTTCAAAGTCGTTGTGGCTTTCGACGATGAGATGGGTGCGTTTGCCAAAGAGGCGCAAGAGACGTTTGATGAATGCGCTGATGGCTCCTTCGTAAGGACTCTGGGCGATGAACACACGGACATCGTGCCGTAACACCAGCCACAACACCAGTAGCGGAGCTAATGAGAACATGACGATATACCGCAGCATGGAAATCGGTGGTTGGGGCAGCAAATAAAAATGGGCGTGTTCGGTGAAGCGACGGGGGCGCAAACCTTCGGCAAAGCCAATCACGCGCATATCCACCTGTAGCCCATCCGCCATCATGCGCCATTTTTTGGCTGTGGTGGCATCCAAGGGCTGTGGATAGCGGGCGCTGCTGATCCAGCAATAAGCTTTTGGCGATGACGTTTGTTGATCCATGAAAATCCCTGAGAAACGATATGCAGGGGAGGATAGCAGGTGGGAAGACGTTTCGCTATAGCACAACACAGATGATGATTATGATTTCACTCCTCGCTATAAATAACGATCCCACCAGAGCGTGCGCTGATAACGAATTGAGTGCCATCTGGACTCCAGAAAAGTTGACTACCTGGAGATTCGATTGCTTGCAATGACTCTGCTTGCTGCGTTACGTCCGACCATGACCAGATCGTGACTAGACTCTGGCTATCGAGAAAAGATCCGCTTCGATAAAAAACTGCGAACTTATCCCCATCTGGATGCCATTGAACATAGTAAGGGCTGTCTAAAGTGGCTGCAATATCAACGATATTGAAAGTAGGATTATCAGTGCTGATATTCCACAGGTAGAGGGTATTCTGATCTCTATCCGCGATCGTAATCATTTGGTTAGATGGATGCCATGAAAGAGCATCTCCGAGATCTAAGTCATCTGGCAACTCAATATCGATAGCAACCTCGTCCCTTGCTATATCCCAGATTCTCAGCATATATGGAGGCTCATAATAACTGGTACTGATTATTGCGGCAATCGATCTCCCATTCGGACTCAACTCAACTGTTGTTGGAGAATAATTGAGATCTGCATCCGTTTCTCGGAAAAAGATTTCTTTGCCTGTTTCGATATCCCATACAAAAACCGCGGTATTGCCTGTTTGGTTTGATGGGCGTACAGCAGCAAGGATTTGACTATCGGGTGACCAGAATAATCTACCAGCGAAGTCGGATGGATGACCATTAACGAGGAATGTTTGGAGTAAGCTGTACGTGTTGGTATCCCATAACTTCACCGTTGAAAGAGACTCGTTGTTGTCTCCACGGTGTCCAGTGGCAATCATGGTGTCGTCAGGACTCCAGGCTATAGACGAAGGCTCTACTACAGAATGATGCTCAAAGGATTTGATTTCTTGACCCGTCTGTGCATCCCAGATACGAATCATTTGGTCATTATTCAAACCACTTGTAGCTATCATGGTGCCATCTGGGTTCCACGCCCGCCTGAAAATAAAGATATGGCTCAATTCTTGCGCCACTTGCTGACCAGAGAAAACATCATAGAGTTCTAGAATGCTATTGTAAGACAAAACCGTCAATGTTTTTCCATCTGGACTAACACCAAGCGATGAAATATACCACATGTGAGCAAATTGCCATTCTTGCATGATATTCCCGGTAAGGATATCAAATATGACTACCAGCGTTTCAAATCGATCATAAGCTATGATCAAATTCCCATCAGGATGCCAGAGGACATTTCTCCACTCAATCGGGTCTGATGGGCTACTGAATTCAAGGGTGCGAATGAGGTTTTCGGTGCTATCAAATATCTGGATCTGAGCACCATCAATGAGGGCATGATAGCTACTATCAGGGCTTGGTATGCTGAGATTATTTTCTACCTCTATCGTATGGAGGATCTCGCCACGTGTCTGATTAATGGTTGTATGAAAAAATTGATCTGATCTTTCTTCAACAACCGTGAATGTCGTTCCATCATCATTCCACGAAATATCGCTGAACTGAGAATCTTCATATTCCCATGTGTTGATCGTTGACCCGGTTGAAGCATCAATAATAGAAAGACGCGTTTCTTCATCGCTATGAATAAGCAGCGCAAGATGGGTACTTGCATGATCCCATGCAGCACCTGTCACTTGTTCATCATCATCCAAACTCAAAGAGAACAGGATATTGTCAGTCTCAATATCCATGATCTGTATTACTTTATGTGGTATACCCGGAAATTTTCGTTCATGTACGAAAATGTGTTTACCATCTGGACTCCATTCCAATGGTCCCACTGAGCGGGTGCCACCAAGAATCGGGAGCTTCTTGATTAATTCTAATCTATCTGTGTAAAGCCAAACTCCATCAATGCTGGCAACGGCAAGAATATTGTCTACGGGCGACCATTGCGCATCAATGATAAATCCCCGGTCGGCAATGCGGAGCGTTTCGACATACCTTGCCTCCTGCGCGGAAAGAGAAGACATCGATAGCATTAAGAAAATGCCTGACAAAACGATGCCAACCGGGAAGATTCTCCTCATCGCCTTCGCCTTTTTCTAATCATCCAATGATGGCGTATCTGCGCTCTCGCTTGCCTGCATATTCTTTTCTACGCTGTCCATGCTTTCTCCGTCCAGCAAGCGTTCCGTTGCTTCTTGGAAATCTGCGCCCATATCAGGTACATCCGCGCCAACTTGCCGGAACATCTCGCCCACCTGTTTCGAATCTCCGGATTCCATCACCGAGACCATCTCTTCTGGATTCATGGTGGCATAGTTGCGGTTCGGGCGCTGGATGGCAACGCTGGTAATCAAGCGTGAGAGTTCCTGATGTCCACATTCCGGGCATTCGGGTGTAGCTTCGTCATAATCTTGTATAGATTTGTATTCCAGCGCGAATTTCTGGCGGCAGTTCTTACACCGGAAGTCATAACGCGGCATGAGATTTTCCCTATTCTGTATCGTTCGTTTTCCTGATAATATGCGTTCTCTATCAATTTGTCGTTAGAGATGAGGCGCTCGTTTCCCATCGAGCTTTCTAAATGAAAAAATGATTGAACCGCAAAGTCGCAAAGAACGCAAAGAATACCGTAGGGGCACAGGGTGCTGTGCCCAACGTTGCTGTGCCCGCAGTTTGTGCCCGGGTCATTTTTTATATTCTCACAGCGACAGCAATTGCAGCGCGATGATGACGCCAAAGACGACCAGTTGCGGAACCGTGATGCGTAGCAATTCCCGATGAATGAAGAGTGCCACGAACAAAAACGTACACAAATTTAACAGGATAATCCCCACCGGGAAAAATCGGGCAACCCCCACCAATTCAATAACTTCTACACCAACCAAAATCTGGACGATGCCCACCGCCAATAACAACAAGCCACCCTGAAAAATCATGACTCGCAATGACCCAATCCGGATCGGATCGTCTGTCAGCGCTTTCATGTCCGGGATCTGCTTTTTCTCACCATATACATTGTGTGCGATACTCAACAGTACGAGTAAAACGCCAGCTACGATTCCCATTTTGTTTATTCTATCTGTCTGCATGTTGACAAAAAATGAATTGAGCGTGGCACTTGCCACGCCCGGATTATGATTCGTTTGGCGCATTCTCGCAAGGATGTTTCAGTTTTGCTCAGGGATTATTTGTCTTGGCGTATGGGTAATAGTAGATACAACTTTTGGCAAAGCGTAGCGTAATCGTATATATATTTCGTGCAATTTGTCATAGAATACGCAAATTCAATAGCTAAAGGTTTTGCATGCCCGATCAACCACCCATAGAAGAACAACCCAAACGTCGCCCGCATCCGCTAGAAGTCGCGCCACCGCCCGGCATGGAACAGCCGATGCCGCGCCCACGCCCCAAAGCGCCGCCCATTCCCTGGCGTGATCGTCCACTACTGACCTATGCGCTGGTTGCGATCAATGTAGTGATCTTTATCGCTGGCGAATTGGTGGGGAATATCGGCGAATCCCTGTTTCAATGGGGTGTTATCTACCCGCCATTGATTCTGCGGGAAGGGGAATTCTATCGGCTGTTGTCTGGCATGTTCCTACATGCTGACCCGATGCATATCTTCTTCAATGCCTATGCCTTATACATCGTAGGTATTTCACTGGAGCAATTGTTTGGCAGGGCACGCTTCTTCATCATTTATCTGTTGGGTGGGCTAGCTGGCTCGATATTGAGTGTGACCCTCGGCACGTATTCCGTGCCATCGCTGGGAGCATCTGGCGCTGTTTTCGCCATTTTCGCGGCTCAGGCGTTGCACTTCTACCAGCACCGAACCATATACAGTTCTCAGGTTCAACGCCAATTTCAACATATGGTCGTCATCATTGGTATCAATCTCGTATTGGGCTTTATCTCAACGCGCATCGACAATTGGGGGCATATCGGGGGATTAATCGGTGGTCTGATTCTGACATGGCGCCTGGGTCCCATTTTCAAGCGTCCAGAAAAACAGATTACAAGTAATCGGGAACTACGAGCATTAGACCAGAATCCACTTTCCCGCCACGTCCCAACAATCTTGCTCTATTGTGTGGGGCTAGTGGCTGTTCTCATCTTTGCCGTCCGCTACGTCGGCGTTTGATTTCATGGTTTCAATTTCGTAGCGCAGGAGGGCGACCTGCTGGGCGATTTCTTTGTTCTCCTGCGTGAGCTTGGTAATCACTGTCGAGAAGTAGAGCAGGATAAACAACAAAAAGAATACGGCTAAGAGAAAGAGCAAATTGGGCGGATAGACGATTCCCACTGCTGCTGCCAGCCCATGCAAAAGATCGCGCCAGACCCCGACGACCAGCATCACCAGCGCTGTGCCCAGCCAGAGCAGCGAATATTCCTCGCGCAGGTGTCGCCGCCGTACCAATTCCAGCACAAATAAGAGGGCGACAATAGATGCTCCGGCAGCCAGAAGTATCGATCGATCAATCATGGGTGTTTCCCTCAGGATACCTGAACAAGTTAGGCTTTGTAGGGACGAGGTATTCTCGTCCACGCAAAACAGAGCGGCTATTTTATACAGAGATCGTGATGATGTGTACCAATATCTCTAAGCATCATTTGTGTTGGACACATGCTCTGCCGATTTGCTGACCAATTCCTTGAGCGTGTCCAGATCAACATCTTCGATCTTCTTGATGTAAAGGCAGGATTTCCCCGTTGTATACTTGCCGAGCTTGCCCATCAACGCATCGTACTCCTCGAAGCCAGCCATGATATACAATGTCAGGCTTTGCTTGCGTGGCGAAAATCCCGTTAGAAACCAATCGCCTTCGCGCCCACTTTTGTACTTGTAATGGTAACTTCCGAAACCGACGATGCTATCACCCCACATCTGTGGTTCTTCGCCCGTGACTTCTTGCATGAGATCCAGAACCACGAAGGAGTCTTCGCGCCTTTTTTCATGTTCAACGGCGTTCAAAAAAGCATGGACATCATTTTCATTCCGCTTGGTTTTTACATCTGCCATCTCGCTAACTCCTCATCTAAATGATTATAGGTAGGGACAAACCTATGTGTTTGTCCTGAGAGCGTATATGCTGAAACACTCTTACCAAAATGTTCATCCTAAGTATCTCCTCAAATTATCATCCTTGCAAAGTTGCCAGAAAACGATGTTTGCCTTCTACACGACTTTATGGTTCAATCTTTTGTCGTGTATCCCATTACGATAAGTACGAAGAGCGACTATGCATAAATGGATCATCCTGTTGATGTTTGTTCTGGCAGCCTGTGAAGCACAACCGCTAGCTGTTCAGTTTGCGGAACTGCCAGAAGGCGATGCCGGTAGCGGGGAAAAGATATACCAACAATCGAACAACGACTCGCCATCCTGTGTCTCCTGCCACTCGTTGGACGGAACACGGTTGATCGGTCCAAGCCTGGTCGGTATCGGCGAGCAGGCAGGCGAACGTGTGTCGGGGCAAGGTGCTGCGGAATATATTTTTGATAGCATTGTGCGTCCGGCAGCCCATCTCGTGCCCGGATACTCCAATCTGATGTACACCGAATACGCGGATGAACTCCACCCGGCAGATATTGCCGACCTGATAGCCTACCTCTTGCAACAATGACCGGGCGACTTTGGATATGATTTATCAGCCCACTTCCTGTTTTAGAACATAAACTTCGTATATAATAAAAACATATGTTCTAAGGTGGGCGGAGAATCCTTAAATGGCTATCATGAATCCGAAGGTTGATGAATATTTCGCTGTGGGCTGCGGACGTTGCCCCCTTGGCGGTACGCCCGATTGTAAGGTTCACTCATGGCAGGAAGAAATGAAGCAATTGCGGCGCATTCTTCTGGATACGGAGCTGACCGAAGAAGTCAAATGGAGCATTCCCTGCTACACCTTTCAGAACAGCAATGTTGCGATGGTGAGTGCCTTTAAAGGTAGTTGTGCGCTGAGTTTCTTCAAAGGTGTTCTCTTAAAAGACCCTCACGATATTCTGGTTGCGCCCGGGAAGAGCACCCAGTCAGATCGGGTGATTCGCTTCACGGATGTGGATACAATCCTAACGATGGAAGAGATCTTGAAAGCCTATGTTGAGGAAGCCATCGAAGTGGAAAAAGCTGGCTTGAAAGTCAAATTTAAAGACACCTCAGAATTTGACGTCCCTGATGAATTGCGCCGAATGTTCGAGGATGATCCTGCCTTTGCGGCTGCGTTCGCGGCGTTGACGCCCGGTCGGCAACGTGGATACCTGCTCCACTTTTCAGCTGCCAAACAATCTACAACACGGATACGGCGAATTGAGAAGTACATGTCACAGATTTTCGAGGGCAAGGGAATGCATGATCGTTAAATCCCTCTCTCTATATTTCGCATCGGTTTGCCCATCCCATACAGGTTGCTTCCGCCAATCTCACAAACCATAAAATTCCCCAAGGATAATACATGCGCAATCAACGAATGGTGTACTTCTGGCTTTTGCTTGTTCCTGCCTTTGTACTGTCTGCTTGTAATCTGAGTGCAGAAACTGATCCCGCGAGTGGTGTAACGATTCAGGAACGAGAGCCGACACCTGTGCAAAATACCCCTTCTTCTGATTTAGCCGAAACCTATGTCGATGATGTGCTGGGCTTTGCGGTAGATTATCCGGCAGGCTGGCGGGTGGATGCCCGTCCCGGTGAACTCATCCAGATATTTTCTCCCGTTCCGGCAGATTACACGCCAGAACCGAGGAATCAGGATTCTTTCCCGGCGGATCAAACCAAGTTTGAATTTATCCCGCAGCATACAGGCGATACGCGTTCGATCGAGCAAGTCATCACCGACATGCAATCGCCGGATAACCCGTCGCCAAGTTCCGTTGAATCCGCAGAACCGATCACCTTGCCTCAAGGTTTAGCTGGATACCGCATGAAGTGGACAGGCGGGACGGAGGGGCTGATCCTGACGATCAATGAGCGCATTGTATACATCACAGCCTATGGGGATGTCACTCGCTTTGATGAGGTCATGAATACCCTGCGCATAAACTCATAAAACCAGATGTTCCCGAATGTCGTATATACGAATGTGCGGTACACTCGTACTATTACGTATATGCGATTTATGTTCATTTAGGAGAGAAAAAATGGACCCTACACTGCAAGCGATTTATCTCACGATTCTTCGCCTGATTCATATCTTTGCTGGCATCATCTGGGTTGGATCAGCCATCTTTAATTATTTCTTCGTTGTTCCCACCGTGGATGCTACGGGAGCAGACGGCGGCAAGTTTATGCAGGCGATGTATGTGCGGACCAGCCTGGCAAGGACATTTACGATCACGGCAATTTTGACAACCGTCGCCGGGTTGCTGCTTTACGAACGTGTATCGGGCGGTTTCAGTGCTGATTTTATGCGTTCCGGACAGGGCATCGTCTTGAGCATCGGCAGCCTTGCGGGTTTGCTGGCATTTGGGCATGGTATAGGTTTGGGGCGGTTCACCAATCAATTTGTTGATCTGGCAAAAACGCTGACCGCCAAAGAAGGTCCACCATCCGAAGAAGAACAAAAAACCCTGACGGGGCTTGTTGACAAACTACGACGGAATGGAAGGATCAGCCTGATCTTAATGATTATTGCGGTCGCGGGAATGGCAGGCGCACGCTATTTCTCAGCGATTATTTAGCGGAAAATCATTTTTGATGCATTGTACGGACGCAGCATGCTGCCTGCGTCCCTTCTGATTCTTCTATATCCCTACTCCTCCACGTAAAATTCATTACGCGCAAAAAAAGTGCCGACAATCTGTGTCGGCACTTTTCAGGTTTTTATTACGTCTCGATTTTACAGGGCTTCTTGTTAAGATGATTTACTGCGTTTGCTGGGCTTCCTCATCATCTTGATACGCCAGCAGATCATCCAGCGACATCTTCGGCAACCGGCTTTCTGCCATCGCTGCTCGCAACTCAGTGTTGATCTCGCCATCCTCGCCGATATGCCGCCGTATGGCTGCACTCGTCGCCTCTGCAAATTCAAATCGATGCACGGCTAGCAACACATCATCAGCCGTCACCCGCAAATTCCAACCGCCTTCCATTTCTCGCTGGTCATGGATCGGCAATCTGGCTGCTGGCATGATGAAATTGCGCCCTCTCGTCAGGTTGAAGTTGTCTTCATGCACGAAGACCATATCCCCACTGGCATCGGCAATCTCAAATTTGACACGCCCCACTGCCTGTGTTGGCAATCGTAGCTGTACGAAAGGTTGTACGTAATCGACATCATCTGGCAATGACCAGGTACGGAACACCACCGGATCTTTATCTTCCCGGAATGCCATCATACCGATGTCCACAGCCAGCACCTGTACATCATCCGGGTCTAATCCGGCACGGTTCACTGCTTCCAGCGCATGACGATACACGCGCTGTTCGCCACTGGTAGCATCTTGCTGTCGCCTTGCTGGCAGCGAATCTTCATACTCATCATAGCCGTATTCGTATTCATAATCTTCAGCATAGGACGAAGAAATCGTATTGTTGTCGAACTGGCGCACCAGGAACAATAATCCAAGCAGTACCAGTACAACAAGCGCACTGCTTTCTGCCAGTGCTACGCCCCCCAACATGATCAGAATTAACGCCAAAAAAAGCGTGTTGCGATTGTTTGTATCCATAGAGTTTACCTGCTACGCCTGCGTGAAGAAGAGAATCGCTGGCTGGGTCGGACTTCGGCGGAAGTGGTTCCTTGCTTTAATAAATCTTGCAGGGAAAGCGGAATTTCTTGTTCAACTTCTTCTACAATTATGTCATTGTTGCTCACATAGGCTTCTTCACTACTCAATCGTCGCCGTCGTTCTCGGACCGATGGCGATAGCATCAGACTTTGCATTCCGATCAAGTTGCCATCGATGTAAACACGCATATCCCAATCGCCTGCGCCATCGACCTGTCGATTCCCGGCAAGTGGCAAATGATGATCCGCCAGTACATTCATCTCGCCATCTCGCAAATAGGTTTTCATCTCATGCACGTATTGTTGCTCGCCCAGATGATTGTAAACTTCAAAGCGAATCACCGTATTGCGCTCGGCTTCTTCTGGATGAACATACAATGTGACAAAAGGACGTACCCCATCATCATCTTTGGAGATATTTCGGGTACGGCGCATTGCCAGCCCTTCGTCGCCTGTTTGTAAGGCAATTAAGCCCACATCCATCAACACCATCCCGGAGCTACTATAGTAGCCGCCACGGGCTTTGGCGCGCTCGATGGCTTCCTTTGCCTGGGCAGTCACCTTTCTGCGAACAGGAGCACGCTGAATAGCATCCATGATCGTTTCCCGCTCCGGTCCCAGTTCAACAACTGAGGCAACGGTCGCCAGTGCAAAAATCGCCAGCAAGGCTGCCTGTGCCGCCGGTGTGATGGCTGCTGACGAAATTAATGCGAAGAAGATCAGGATACCCAGCGCAGTTAACCAGACGGTATTCCGTCGTTTTAAGCGAATCATAAAATCCTGCCAGTATATAGTCTTTGGGTTTGTTTAATCGATATACGCGTAGGAAACCAACCGGGTTGCATGTATTTCCTCATCTGAGATTAGCATAAGCCGGTAACATTTGGATTACGTAAGAGTCTACAATCTTTCCCCTACTTTGCAAAGTTCCTCATTTTTCATTGTATCATGAAACTTGTGTGGCTCGATGATCGTTGATAAGCAACCGGGAATCACAAAGAGATCGACTTGCCTCAAGTTGAACCCTGAGTCAGGCGATCTCTTCTGGTAGGTGTTGAACACTTCGTAGGTATTTCTGCTATCCGATGGTTTCGGAAATCTTGCGCTTGGCTTTGACGCGATCGTTGTCTCGTGATGTCAGCAGCCACAATCCAGCGCCGATTAAGGCGATCGGAATGAGGAAGGTTGCGATTCCCAGCCCGGCTCCGCTAAAGATGAGTAGCTCGAAGAACGCGGCGAAGATCACAAAGCCGATCAACGACCCTTTCAGCATGACTTGTCCGATCGAAACCAGCGACTCCTGCTGTTCCCGTTGTCCCACATAGCGCATCGCTAGCCCAAGCATCCCGGGATACAGTGTCCAGACATATGCCCAGGTGTCCCAGTTTCCGGTAAAGTTCTGGTAGAACAAGATCAACCCGGTTCCGGTGATGAAGGCTCCCGGGAAGGCGAGCATGGCTGCTTTACCTTCGCCATAGTATGCGCCACTCAGGAAAGCCAAGCCCGGCAGAATAACGATCAGGGGCCAGAATGTGCCGAAGAAGCTATAGCCTGTGATTTGCACCAGTAGAAACAGTGCGCCTATGCCAATCAAGGCGATAGCGGCGATGTTTGGTGTGCTTTTTTGTGTATTCATGATTGAAACCTCTCAATTCATTGCATCTCACGATCTACCCCTATATACGCAAAGAATGCAGGAAGGTTGCTCGAAAGACAAATATGCTATGCTTAAGCGGAACACCCCACATTATTGGGGGGATGGGACATGATGAATTACGATACAATAACCATATGCTGATTGACTAGGAATGTAACTATGAAACGAGGAACCATTGTGTTGGTCGCCTTTGTGGTGGTGATCGGCGCGATTTTTGGAGTGAGTCAATTTTTACAAACACAACCCCCTTTTGAAAT
Source organism: Epimenia babai (assembly GCA_011762755.2). Taxonomy (NCBI): domain Eukaryota; kingdom Metazoa; phylum Mollusca; class Solenogastres; order Cavibelonia; family Epimeniidae; genus Epimenia; species Epimenia babai. The sequence goes on along the minus strand of WURV02077778.1, from coordinate 34,993 downwards.
CACCGTTGCTGTCAATCCACTGGCTGCTGATTGGGTCAAAGATGCTGCCAGAGATTTTAATGCGACCGATCCCATCGTCAATGCGACCAGTCGGGTACAGGTCAATGTGATTTCGATTAGCGATATGCGTGTGTGGCAGGGAGACTCCGATTGGACATTGGAAGATCATCCGGTCGGTTGGCTGCCTGCCTCTTCGGCTTCGATCTCTTATGCTTCGAACAATTTGCCATACCGAACATTGGAATCCTCTGTTGCGCGAACGCCGCTGGTATGGGGCGGGTTTGCCAGCCGGGTTGGTATCCTGACGGATGACGGAGCATCTCCTCTCGATTGGGATACGGTGGCTTCTGCCGCGGAAGTTGCGAACTGGGGTGCGTTAGGTGGCGATAGCGATTGGCAATTTATCAAGCTGGCATTCAATCGCCCGGCAAGTTCCATGAGCGGGGTGGCTGTCTTGCTAACTGGCATGGCAGATTATCACACTACCACGACACTATCCCGCAACGAAGCCAACAATACAGATTTCGTCAATTGGCTGCAACCGGTTATGGATAGCGTTCCCAATTTCCAAACGCTTGGCAGCAACCCGGCAGAAGCGATGGCATCACGCGGCACATCGGTCGCGGATCTCGCCCTATTGCCAGAAAGCCAATGGTTGCTCAGTCTGGAAGATCTGGCGAATGAAGAGCAAATGATTTTCGCGTATCCACAATATCAGGTTGTCCTCGACTTCCCGATAACGCTCTGGGATGACCCACAAACGACAGCCGATGAACGAGCAGCCGTAGAGGCATTTGCCAATTGGCTGCTGAACGATAGCCAACAGGCATCAGCAATGGCATTCGGTTTGCGCCCTGCTGCTAGCGAACCAACGAGCAGCGATGCTCTGTTCACGTCCGGCGCGGATTTTGGCATTGCACTGGAACCAGACTATGGCGAGCAGGTACAGCCGCCAGAGCGCAACATCGTTGAGCAATTAATCGAACGGTTCTAATAAAATTATCTATCATCCATGTAGGGACGGCATCTATGCCGTCCTCGTAAATGTCTAACAATCATCTCTCTCTAATTAACGACAAAAGGAGAACAATCGATGCAACGTAAAGGTATATTCATTCTGCTGGCATTGCTGGTGCTTGTCCTCGCTGCCTGTGACGATAGCGGTGGCGATACAGCCGGCACTTCTGGCGGGAGTATTCCGGCGAACGCTGTCCAGATCGACATCGTGTATGCGCCGGAATCCGATGATTATATGCAGAAAATCATTGCTGATTTCAACGAATCGTATCGCAACAATATCAACCCGGTGACCGGCGAGGCGCTGGCGGGCGATGAAAAACCGATCTATGTATCCGGTCGTCCCGGTTCTTCCGGCACGGTGATGCAGGGTATCGTCAATGCGGTGACGGACACACCTGCGGAAAATGTCGAACGCCCGACGGTATTCCAGCCTTCCGTGAGTCACTGGTTGGCGTTGGCGAATTTCCAGAGCCGCCGCGAAATTTTTGACCTGACCGAAATCCAACCGACTGCTCTAGCGCCTGTGGTGATGGCGATCTGGGAAAGCCGCCTGGAAGCGATTCAGGAAACGAGTGGTAATGAAGACATCGGTTGGGAAGAACTCTTGCAGGTGCTCGATAGCGAAAATGGCTGGTTGGATTATGGCATCCCCAACGGTCGGCGTACCGTCTACTATGGACATACCGATCCCTTCGTCAGCTCCACTGCACTTTCGACACTGATCGCGGAATACTACGCCAGTGCACGAGCAACAGGCTTTACGGGGCGACGGCTGACGCTGGATGTCGTCAAGCAGGAAGATGTACGTGATGGCGTACGCAACATTGAAAGCCTCATCCGTCATTATTCGCGGCGAACAACCGAATTCAAGAATTACATCGCGCAGGGTCCCGAATATCTCGATTTCGTGGCGCTGGAAGAAAACGATCTGATCGCCATCAATCGCGGTCAAACGGAATTCCAGCCGCCAGAAAAGCTGGTCGCGCTCTATCCCAAAGAGGGCACATTCTGGCATGAACATCCGCTGGGAATCGTCAACGCAGATTGGGTGACTGCCGAACAAAAAGAAGCGGCGCGGGTGTTTGGCGAGTATATTGTGCTACCCGACAATCAAGAATATATCATGAGCTTCGGCTTCCGCCCGGTGAACCCCGATGTCGAGCTTGGCTTCCCCTTTGAAGATGCCAATGGCGTGACCATCGAAGGTCCGTCCAACGTGCTGGACGTTCCCGATTCCAATGTGATTGCGGAAATTCAAAATAGCTGGGAATTCGTCAAGAAGCAGGCAGATGTCTGGTTGTTGATCGATGTGTCGGGTTCTATGGAAGCAGAAGGCAAGCTGGATCAAGCGAAAATTGCTGCAACGACTTTCCTCGACAATCTGGAAAGCGGTACAAAAATCGGCTTGGCGATCTTCAGCGAGCAAGTAATCGTCCTGACAGATATTGATTTTCTGGAGACGAATGAAGCGCAGATGCGGCAGCAGATCGACAACCTGCGTGCAGAAGGCGGTACAGCGCTGTATGATGCGCTGGATCAGACCGTGACCCGCTTGAACGAAGAGGCAGATACCGATCGTATTCGGGCAGTCGTTCTCCTGAGTGATGGCGAAGATACGCAATCCGTCGGCACGTTGGATCAAGTCGTGCGAACGATCGAAGCCAGCTACAATGCGCTGAATCCCGTCATTGTTGTGCCAGTCGGCTACGGCACACTTTCTGATGAGTTGATCCGAGTGTTGAACCGCATTGCCTCTGCCAGTAGCACGACCTGGCAATCTGGCGATCCATCGAATATCCGGGCAGTGTTGGAGCTAATCAGCAGCTTCTTCTAATAACGTAAATGTATAAGGGCGGATTATCATATCCGTCCTTATTGTTCGCATTATTTGTCAATTTGCTGATTAGATAGAGGCATAAGTTCGATACCCTATTCATGGCAAGATCGGCTCAAGCCAATATACTTGACGATCCCCTTCGACAGTCCAACCGATAATGCCATCGTACTCTACCTGCCACCATACCATGCCATTCTCGCAAACAGGACCGTCGATAACCACAAACTGCTCGCCCTCCGGAATGCTTGTGTAAAGTTCGGAATCGGGATTTGGTTCTGATCGCAGGTTATTCGCTCCTAACCCATTCAAGACACGCCCCTCTGCGTGTATAAACAGCTGTGTTTGTAGAGTCGATGGGCAATAGAACAATTCATGCAAATCGTATTTTGGATTGATTTGATACTCTCTACCGATATTCTCTGCTCGCCAGCCAAAATTGCCCAGCCCATCTGTGACTTCCCACCATAATTCATCGCCTACACAGGTGAAGTTGTCTGTTACACGAACATCAATCCAAACTGAGCTACCATCTATCGGGTTCTCCCTATAACCATTATCAAAAATCAGATTCCCATCAAATGCCTGCCCGGGTATTTCACTACTATAGTAAAACTCGTCAAAGTATCCTCTTTCTTTAACAGACATGCCGGGGCGTAATCGAGAAATTACACCCCCTTCACATGATGGCTCTCCAAACGTTTACCGGGGATCAGGGTAACCAGATGGTGCTAGGATGAAGGTTGCCGTTGAAACACTTTCACCGCCAGATTTGTATTCTCCTCCGAAAGCCAAATCATCTCCGAAATCTAACTGGAGATAGTCCAGATCACTCCACCAGATCGGGAATTCATAAACATAGCTCTGGGGCTGTATCTCTTGCAAGACATATGTATTGAGGACATCACCTGAGGAACGAGGATAACGTAGACCACTCACATCTATAGCCAGTAGGGATTTGAGTTCATCGTAAGTCCCAATTTGTACAGGCACAGCATCTATTTGTGTCTGGTCAGTATAGATATTCCCGCCGGGTGAATTAAGGTTAAGCATAACAGGGTACTTCATCCATGTTGAAAAGCGGGATAAATCAAGTGGATAATGCTCTGTTAAAGATTCGACTAGCGGCAGCAAATCAGGCGCGAAAGCGGTCAGATAATCTTGAAGCCATGCTGTTTCAAATGAGGCTTCTAAATTGCGTTCTAGTTGCCCATATAGAAGCCCGCGTGAAAAATGAATCAGTGGGTGATGGGAAGCAGACTCTAAGGCTCTACTATATTCTCGCAGCGCATCATCTGGCTTATCTAGCATCTCATACACCAGCCCCCGACCATATGGTAGCAAAGGATACTTAACATCGCTGAATTGAGGGTCGTTTAAGAGGGCTAAAGACTGTTCAAAGTCGTGTGCGGAGAAAGCCAACAATGACTGAGAATAATTATCAATAAGCTGCGGGGGTTGCGCTAATCCATAAGGTGTTTCTTGGATGAAGATCGCAGCGGTCGTCAGGAACGCTTCATTTCTGCAAAAAAGATCATCTTGATCACACGATTTCAGCATGTTGTCGGCTAGCTGAAGTTGGCACAGCAAATGTTCTTCGGAAATACAATCCATACCCGATTCACAACCGAAGGTGTAACGAAACGGATTTAGTTCCACATCCATGTATTCTTCTATCAAAGCAGAGCAATTGATTAGAGTTTCTTGTGCAAAGACGACTTGCCCCAACAATAACAATAGGAACACACTTATATATCGCATCGATTCACTCCGTTGATAAGGTTCATTGTAACCGACGCTGCAAACGGATATCGTTTATCAAAGTTCCCGGATTTCTTTCATCCGGTCTGATAGTCCATATGTTGCCATGTCGATGCCTCCTGTGATGTGCAGTGCTTCTCAGAAACCATATCACATCATGAGTAATCCGCTACACAAATAGCAAACCGGCTTTCATGATTGAGAAAGACACATCCTTTGTTATGAGAATCGTTATTTAACTTAATAGATTTGAAACTGGTTGCCCTCAAAAGTAGGGTAAGATGTGTGCATCAGCGAGTTACAAATTCAAATTATCGTTATTGGGAGTAATAAAATGAAGAAACCGAGTCTGTTAACCGGAGCCTTCGTTGGTGCCCTCTTGACAGCACCATTGATCGCTATTCTTTTCCTCGCATCCCAACTCGTGGGTACGCCCTTTGTCCCATTCGATGTATTTGATTGGGTCGGGCGGATTCTGCCCGGCGAGGTGATCACCTTTGGCATCGACTTAATTGTCGACACCATTGCCACCTTCAATCTGGGCGAAACTTCCAGTGCTGCCAAAACTGCTGAACAATTTCTAGCGATTTCTGGTCTATTTGTAACGGGCATCGTCGCCGGAGCCGTCTTTTTTGCCATCCTCGGTCGTCGATCTATTTCTTCCAAATATACTCCAGGTCTAGTCCTGGGTTTGGTTGTTGGTGGTCCGGTCGTCTTTATCAGTACCAGTATCAATCGGTCTGCAAGTACCAGCATGTTTGTGAGCGCAGTCTGGATTACACTGGCGTTTATCCTCTGGGGGTTAGCCTTTAGTTGGGTTTATCATCGCCTCAGTGCTGCAACAAGCGATACAACAACAGAGGCTGCATCGGTTGAGCAGGTTGGTCGTCGCCAATTCATGATTCTGGCAGGGGGGGCATCTGCCGTAGTGACCGTTGTCGGGGCTGGTCTCGGAACATTATTAGGGGGGCGTGCGGATGAAGAGCAACTGGGAATCGTGCTGGATAACGATTTTGAAGGTCGTTGGTCAGAAAATAATCCGCTACCCAATGCCGATGATCCAGTCGAACCAGCTTCTGGTACTCGACCTGAGTTAACACCTCTGGACGATCACTATCGGATTGACATCAGTACGACCCCGCCACGAATCGATGCCACAGCATGGAGGCTCTCTATCACTGGATTGGTCGATAACCCGCTGGAACTTAGCCTGAATGACCTGACCGATAATTACGAACCGATCCATCAAATTGTGACATTAGCCTGTATTTCCAATCGTGTCGGGGGGGATTTGACCAGTACTACCCTCTGGTCTGGCGTGAAGCTAGGAGAAATACTGGAACAAGCTGGATTACAGGATACAGCTACCCATCTAAAAATCACATCTGCTGATGGCTTTGATGAGGTGGTCGCACTCGATCTCGTGAATTCAGATGATCGGGTAATGCTGGCGTATGCATGGGATGGTGTACCACTCAAACAGAAACATGGTTTTCCACTTCGCATCTTCATCCCTGACCATTTTGGCATGAAGCAACCCAAGTGGATCGAGAAGATTGAAGTTGTGGATTCCTGGGAAGAAGGATATTGGGTTCGACGTGGATGGGATAAAGATGCCTTGATGAAGGCAACATCCGTTGTGGATACGGTGGCGGTGGATATGATGCTTATCGAAGCGGATGACTCAATGCTCATCCCTGTCGGTGGTATTGCTCATGCTGGTGCTCGCGGTATCTCTAAGGTCGAGGTGCGGGTCGATGATGGAGAATGGGTAGAAGCACAACTTCGCTCGCCAATGTCTGATGTGACGTGGGTGATCTGGCGATATGATTGGACCTTTGAGGAAGGTGAACATATTTTTGAGGTCCGTTGCGTTGAAGGCGATGGAACACCACAGATTGAAGAGAGTAGTCGCTCACGACCCAGTGGCGCAACTGGCATTCACAGCATGGAAGTGAACGTTTAAGCGGTAGAGAAGGAACACTGAGAAGTTATACAAGTAAGCGCGGACGGTGAGCAAAAATGCACCGTTCGCGCAAATTTTTGTTCTTTGGAGTGATGAAATGAAGCTATTTTGTGCCGTGTTCTAAAACGAATTCCACACAGGTGTCGTGATCTTGCGCTTCATCCCGGCATATTGCATACATATCGAGATTATCTTCTAAGGTATCGACCCGATCTGTGAGCAATGAGCCAATGAACACTGAAGTCAATCCAGCATACGCCAACAGAACAACAATCATCCCAACGACTTCTCGTGGATTATCTTTGATCCACTGCCAGAGACTACGCATCCCAAAGCGAAGCCATGAGGCATCCTTTTTCTTATCCATTATAATCCCTAGTCACTTTTCAATAGGTTATTCCTCCTGCGGTTGCAAGCGCGATTCGACAAAAATAGCCGCCAGTATTGCACTCAAGAAACACATGCCCGCACCAATCAACGACATCAACTTGAAAGTATCGACGAATGCCAGCCGGATACCCATTTGTACGGCTTCGGCAGTTTCCGCTGCCAGACCATCCGGCACGGCGGCTTCGCCAAAGTTACTGGCTTCTGCCTGAAGAGCGGTTGCCGTTTCCTGCGAAAGATTAAGTGCTTCGGTGTGCGTAACCAGCGCCTGACTGAAGAAGATCAATGCGATTCCACCCAATATCGCTACCGCCAGGGCATCTGCCGCCCGTGACATTTCGTTGTTGATCCCGGAGGCAACGCCGGCATGATGTTGCGGCACAGATCCCATGACGGACGTGGTTAAGGGGGCTACTGTCACGCCCATGCCCAAGCCAAAGACCACCGTCGCTGGGAAGAAGGTCGTCCAGTAATCGTCTACGCCATTGGTCACACCGGGCAAAGCCAGCAAAATGAAGGCAACACCGACCAGCGTAGGACCAACGATCAATGGCAAGCGCGGTCCATATTGATCGACAAGTCCGCCCGCCCAGCGCGATAACAAAATGAGGAGAATCGTGAACGGTAGAAAGGCAAAGCCCGCGATGCTTGCTGGGTATCCTTGCACCTGCACGAGATTCAGCGGCAGGAAGAATAACACCCCACTCAATGCACCGTATAGAAAGAGTGTCAGCAAATTCGCGCCACTGAAAGTCCGTGACTTAAAAAGCGACAAGGGCATCATGGGGTGATCGCTGTGCCCTTCGTTATAAATAAAGGCGATCAAACCCAGTACCCCGCCGATGAGTGCGACCAAAATCAGTGGATCAGTAAAGCCCCTGTCTGGACCTTCGATAAAGCCGAAGGTAATGCCTGCCAGACCGATCGAGACTAAAATCGTACCCGGTATATCAAGCTGGCTGGGAGCTTCCTCATCACGGCTTTCCGGCACGTAACGGATCAGCGCGAAAAGTGCGGCAATTGCCAGCGGAATGTTGAGGAAGAAGATCCAACGCCACAAGCCATTTTCTGCCAGCACACCACCCAGGATCGGACCAACGACTGCGGTCAAGGTAGTGAAAGCCGACCATGTACCAATCGCTTTCCCGCGTTCCGAAGCATCAAAATAGGCGGAAACAATCGCCAGACTGCCGGGGATCATGAGTGCGCCACCGATACCCTGCAAGGCTCTGGCAAAGATGAGAACACCTGTATTGGGGGCTAATCCGCTAAATATGGAAGCTGCGGAAAAGGTAAGGATGCCGATGATATAAATTCGCTTGCGCCCGTAGTGATCGCCCAGTGAGCCACCCACCAGAATCAATGCGGCTAGCAAGAGCGCGAAGGAATTGCGTATCCAGATGAGTTCTGCACCGCTTGCTCCAAGGTCTACCTGTATGGCGGGTAGGGCGACGTTTAGTGCTGAACCACCGATAAATGCCATGCTGGAAGCGGCGATCGTCGCGAACAATACCCAGCGCCCGGTGATGATGTCTTCTCGCTTGCGTTTGGGTTTTTCTTTTTCTTCCATTATGTGCTCCTGATTAGTGAGGGGTTAAACCAGCATACACCAGAACAGCACGCGTGGCGAACAAGTGTTTAGCATCTTCTCATCTCTAGCGCCTTGTGTAGCAAAGGGCGTATAATGCCCCTATGGAAACGATCACAATTCTCAAAGACAAACGAATCATTCTCGGTGTGACGGGCAGCATCGCCGTCTATAAAGCAGTTGATCTCGCCAGCAAACTCACGCAGGCGGGCGCGCTGGTCGATGTCATCATGACCGGGGCGGCACAGCGCTTTGTCACGCCCCTAACGTTTCAGTCGGTTACCGGGCGACCAGTGTATACAACGATGTGGCAGGCATCTTCCGGCGGTATGGAAACGCACATCGCGCATGTTGGCTTAGGCGAAAGCGCCGACCTGCTGGTCATCGCGCCTGTGACCGCGCATACGCTGGCACGGTTGGCGCAGGGCATGGCGGATGATTTGTTGAGCGTAACGGCGCTGGCAGCCCGTTGCCCCATGCTCATTGCTCCAGCGATGGATGGCGGCATGTATGAGCACCCGGCGACTCAGGCAAATCTCCAAACGCTTATATCTCGCGGGGCAATCTTGATCGAACCAGAAGAAGGACGATTTGCGTCCGGGCTAGTTGGCAAAGGACGCTTGCCGGATACACCGACGCTACTGGGGCATCTGCGAACGGCTTTGGGGCGGGAAGGTTCGCTGGCTGGGCGCAAGGTTGTTGTGACGGCTGGCGGCACACAGGAAGCGCTCGATCCCGTGCGTTACATCACCAATCGCTCTTCCGGCAAACAGGGCTTCGCGCTGGCACAGGCGGCACTGGATGCAGGGGCAGAGGTGACTCTTATCAGCACGACGCGAGAATTGCCCATTCCCATCGGCGCACAATTCAAACAGGTGCGCTCCGCACAAGATTTGCTGGAAGCTGTGTTCGAGCAGGGTCAGCAAGCGGATGTCCTGATTATGGCGGCGGCTGTGGCTGATTATCGTCCGGCAAGCATCGCCGAACAGAAGATCAAGAAGAAAGATTCGGGCGATGACCTGTCTCTCGTACTTGAGCGAACACAAGATATTTTAGTGGCGGTCAAAGAACAACGAGAGAAATTCCCCGATCTGCGAGTGGTGGCTGGTTTTGCCGCAGAAAGTGAAAACTTACGGGATTTCGCGCAATCCAAATTGGAGCGCAAAGGGCTGGATCTGATCGCTGCCAATAACATCACTGCTGATGATGCGGGCTTTGCTACGGATACCAATCGGGTTGTGGTTTTGGATACGCAGGGCGGGGAACATGTGTTGGATTTGATGAGCAAAACGCGGGTCAGCGAGTATTTAATTGACCGGATCGCACGGCTACTAAGTGTTAAAAACTCATAAAATTGCCTTCTGCAAAAGTTGATTCTGACCTTTATTCCCCATATAATGCTAATTGGGTAACGTGTGTTGCCGCTCCTAATAATCAAATGTAAAAGGAAAATCAATGAAATTCCGTATTCTCGTGTTATTGGTTCTAATTCTGGGCATGATGGTGCCGATGGTCGGCGCACAGGATATGATGACCTGTTTCAACCTTGCGGCTGCAGATTGTGAAATCGTGCAGAACGCCGACGCCAACATGAATGAGAATGTAAATTCTTTCAACATGTCACTGGCGATGGACTTTTCGTTAGCTGGTGTTCCGGATTCTGAAGATATTACCTTTAACCTGAGCGGTAAGGGTCCCTTCGTTGGTACGGAAACAGAAATTCCGGTTGCTATGCAGATGGCGATGGATATGTCCGCCGTAACACCTGATGGACCAGAATCCCTGGCTTTCGAATTCATTGTTGTGGACAATGCTTTCTATATGCAAGATCCTTCTGGTAGCGGTCAGTGGCTGCGTGTGGATCTGCTGGAAGCAATGGCACAATCTGGCACACCCTTCTCACCGGACATGTTTGCTGGCGCCGCCGCTGGCGATATGGAAGGTATGGGCGAAATGATGGCAGCATTTGAAGGATTGGCAGCCATTCCGGGATTTATTAACTACGAACGCCTGGGCGATGAAGACATGATGGGGCAGACCATGTACCCCTTCAGCTTCACTATGGACTTCACCCAGTTGTTCTCCGCCGCTGAGTTCAGCACTGTCCTGCAAGAAATCGCTCAGTCCGCCGGACCCGATGCTGCCCAACTGCCGATGATTGGTGCAATGCTGCCGATGATTGTGCAAGAAGGTAACATTAACATAACTCAGTGGATTGGTGCAAACGATAACTTCACCCATCGTTTGACAATGGACATCAACGCAACCATTGATGGTTCGATGTTAGATCCCAGTATGTCTGAGCCGATCGTCATCGTATTCCACCTTGATATTGGTCTCAGCGATTTCAATGGTTCCTTCGATATTTCTGCACCCGCAGATGCCATGGACATACCGATGAGCGGAGCTTTCCCCTTCGGTGGCTAATCGATAACGAGCATGAATTGCATTTGAAAAGGTCGCCCAATCGGGCGATCTTTTGTTTTTCAAGATAACACGGTCAAAAATGTATCCAACATGTAGGACGTATTGGCGACTATACTTCGGTTTCGCTCTCGGCTATAATACCGCGCGCAAAATGATCTGGAGAAATATGGTATATGCAGTCATCGGATGATACCCAGCCACGCTCACCACTTCAGGGGAAAGCCCCCACCCATGAGCGGTATGATGATCAAAAGGACTTTTCTACCCAGCGCGGACCGGGTTGTGTTGTCTGGGGTTTCCTGGGGGTTGTCGGGCTTGGCATGGCTGTCGGGATCGTATTGATGGCGACAATGTTTGGCTGGAACGAAGGGCTACAAATCGCACGGGCGAACGCAACGGCTGAACAGGCAGACTATGTGTCGACACAGTGCGGATGGATCGCCAATGACTTAAATGAAGGCAGGCTGGGTCTGGTGGAACGGCGCTTTGAAGACCTGATTCAGCAAACCCCGGCAGTTCCCTGTTTAGCGGACTATATGCCAACCGCCACTGCATTATATCTTGCGAACCTGCAAACAGAAGCTCCGCCAGCGACCCTTGTGCCAACCAGCACCAGCACTCCGACACCGATGCCAACAGCCGATGTGTCCCAACCTGATCAACCGACAATGACGGCAACTGTCACTCCGGAAAGTGAGTCAGGATTTGATCTCTCCGGGTTATTAGCAGAAGCAAAGACGTCGATCGCTGCGGAAGAGTGGAACGACGCCGTCGATACATTGGATGCGATCATCGCCATTGATCCGGCATTCAGTAAAGCAGAAGTCGAACAACTGCTGTTTGGCGCGCTAACGGCAGAAGCAACACGATTATTCCGAAATGGCGGTGGATTAGCAGAGGCAATCGTGCTGACAGACCGGGCAGAGGAATTCGGAGATGTCGGCGAACTGAATTACGAACGCTTCATCGCCAGCATTTATCTGGATTCGCAGCGTTACATCGACCTGAATTATCCGGAAGCGATCCGTTTGCTGGAACGGATTGTATTTGAACAAAATCTGCCGAATTATCGCGGCGGTGAAGTGCGGAATGCACTCATCAGCCAATATACGAACTTCGGGGACTCGCTTATGCTCAGTAATGATCCCTGTAGTGCAGCTTCTCAATTTGATAAAGTGTTGCAATTAAGCCCCAATTCCAGCGTCACCTCAAAACGCGATCAGGCAAACATCGCCTGTTCACAGGGGAGCGTTAACACCGCACCTGTCGCAACGCTTGAGCCGGGTGTCATTCCTTCTGCTACGCCCTTTGTACCCCCTACGGAAACGGTTGCTCCGATTGGCTCAAGGTAAATTTTACGTAATATATATAAAGATTTCATTTTCTTGTTAGAATTTATTGTGTATAATAACGATACGGGTCTGAATTATTGTTCAGGCTTATTAAGGACAGGTGCTTCCAAATTAAAACAGGGAAACGCCTGACAAATCCTTTCCTCAGCCTGCTGTGTCCCCCCTCACAGCAGGCGATTTGTTTTCCGGGACTTTGGTGTTATGCTGGTAGATGATTGACCTTCCATGGGGGTGTCTGATGCCCGGCAAATACTACGATGATTTTGAAGTTGGCATGACCATTCAACACGAATTGGGGCGCACCCTCACCGAAATGGATAACGTCCTATTCAGCAGCTTGACGATGAATACACAACCCCTGCATTTGAACGAAGCCTTTGCCGCGCAAACACAATTTGGCAAACGCATCGTCAATGGGATCTTCACGCTGGGCGTTGTCGTGGGGATCACGGTCAATGACACAACCGCCGGGACGATCGTTGCCAACCTGGGGTATGAAAATGTCGTTCATCCGCATCCTCTGTATCATGGAGATACCATCACGGTGGAAACGGAAATCGTCGCCATGCGCGAAAGCAAGTCGCGCCCACACTTAGGCATTGTGACGATGAAGCATATCGGGCGTAATCAGGATGGTGTCATCTGTATCGAATGCACACGCTCGGCTTTGTTCAAGAAACGCCCGGAAGTATAGGAAATCCTCATGAAAAATAATCGTTTGTTGCAGATGATGTTCTTCTCGATCGTCTTCCTGTCCCTGATTTTGCCTGCGCCGGTACTGGCACATGCTGACCATGAACATGTCACGGAGCTGGAAATGTGGATTGCACGAATCGGCATTCTGGCGATTCTGGGATCGGGTGTGTATGTGATTCGGACAACACCGACTGCAAACGAGCAAACGATTCTTGAAAATGCAGAGAGCGAGACCATTGATCCAACATAATCGTTGTGATCGTGTGATTCATATCCTTCTTATTCATCTTCATTCAAAATAGAGAAATATCATGAGCAAGTCATATGATGTACTCATTATCGGCGCGGGAATCTTTGGCATGACGGCTGCCCTGGAACTCGCCAAACGAGGGCAATCGGTTGTCGTGCTCGATCCGGGTCCCATTCCGCATCCCTTAGCCGCTACCACCGACATCAGCAAAGCGGTGCGGATGGAGTATGGCGATGATGAAGATTATATGACGATGGTAGAGCAAAGTTTACCCATCTGGCGGGAGTGGAATGAGGCATCGCCTGCACCGCTGTATCATGAGATTGGCGTGACCATGCTGGCGCGATCCCCCATGCAACCCGGCGAATTTGAACACGACAGCTATCACAATTTGCTCAAACATGGGCACAGCCCGGATCGTCTTGGCGCGGATGAAATTTCCCGTCGTTTTCCCGCGTGGCACACGGGCGAGGGCGGTTATGTCGATGGCTTTTACCATGCCAAAGGGGGTTATGCTGAAAGCGGAAAAGTGGTATCGGCACTGGTGGAGTGGGGCAAAGCGCGTGGCGTTGACCTACAAAGCGAGCAAACGGCACAAGAATTCCTGACCGACAGCAGCAAAGTCATCGGCGTTCGCACGCGGGAAGGCGCGACTTTCCATGCCGAGCAAACGCTGGTTGCGGCGGGAGCTTGGACACCTGTTTTATTGCCAGAACTTGCACCAGTGATGCGTGTGAGTGGGCATCCGGTGTTTCATCTAAAACCTTCAAATCCGTCACTCTTTACGCCTCCGCAATTTTCTGTGTTCACCGCCGACATCCACAATACGGGCTGGTATGGCTTCCCCATGCACCCGCATGAACAAGTTTTCAAGATCGCCAATCACGGTCCGGGACAAATCTTGCATCCGGAAAACGATGAGCGCGTCGTCACCGATGCTGATGAGCAACATCTCCGCAATACATTGGCACACACCTTCCCGGCGCTGGTGGATGCGCCAATTGTGTATAAGCGTCGTTGCCTGTATTGCGACACGCTCGATGAACATCTATGGATTGATCGCCATCCTGAGAAGGCAAACCTGATTGTAGCAACAGGCGGTAGCGGTCATGGCTTCAAATTTGCGCCAATCTTAGGGGCAATCATCGCCGATGCGGTGGAGCAAAACGACAATCAATGGCTGCCGAAGTTCCAATGGCGGGATCTACAACCTGATACCAGAGGAGAAGAGCGGGCGCGGTATCATCAAGAGGACTGAAGCCTACAACGCGAGTTGCTCAGCATATCCAGCTACAAGTTCTTCCGCAACTGTTTCCAGATCAAGCGTTTTGCCATGTTCCCATGCGGTTTGATAGACTTCTGTGCCGAGTTCATTTTCGAGATCTGCGCGAAGTTGGCTGATAAGCTCCCAGCGTTCGATCCAGTCGGTAGCGCTCAGCGGATGGTTAAAAGCCATCGACAGCAATTCGACTGCCCTTACTTTGTTGTTGAGATGAATTTCAATCATAGCTGCCGCCGGGAAACACCAGAGAATCTGTCCAATCGCACCAGCGGTGAGTGTATACTGCAGGGCTTGGTGATTTGCTTGCATCGCTGCTCCAAAATCATCGAGACCACAATTCGCCAGCGCCAATCCCCAATATCCGCCAAAGCGGTGTGTAGGACGAGGTGCAATGGAAAGCGATTCCTCACAGATCGCCTTCGCTTGTTGATATTCTCCATCGACGCAAGCCAGTACACCAAGTGTCCAGAGCGACATAGCTTGACCAATTCGGAAGGCAGCGCGCCTATTTCTTTCCAGACCCAACGAACTCATTCTCAAGGCTTCTTCAAAATCACCCCTTACGAAGAAAAGGTAGCTCATATTTCCAAGCGTTAAAACGTCATTCCATTGAGCGTTGATATCCGGAACTGCAAGCGCTTCCTGAAAACTGTTGGCTGCTCCATCAATATCTCCCAGGGCAGCCAGACCTGCGCCAATATTATACAAACAGCTTATAATACCAATCTTGTCATCGATTTCGTTTCTTATTGCCAGCGCCTCGCGCATATATACGAACCCTTTTGTACGGTATACATAGCTATTAGAAGAAGAATACACAACTGAAAGGCTCATAAAATGGAGTGTCCAGGCGCTATTAAATTGATCTCCAATCGCTCGGTACTGAGCCAGTGCGTTTTCATATCTCGACATAGCGGCTTCGTATTCTTGCATTTGCGTGGCAACTTCAGCCAACAATAGCCAGCATAAAGCTACTTCTGCTAAGTTCTTGTTTCTTTGTGCCCATTCGAGGCATTGGCTAAAGTACTGCTGCGCAATCTCAGGCTGTTTGAAATTGCCATAGCGCCACCTCTGCACATAGAGTATACGAGTTTGCAAGCGCCACTGAAGTCGTTCAACAATTTCATCATCCGCTTGTCCTGCCAGCACATGTTGAGCAATATCTAATAGAATCCCCAGCTCTTCGAACCGTACATCAAGGATGCCGTACCAGACCAGACTCTCCATTGCCTGATCGACCAGTTTGTAACGTGCCTGTGCTACTGAATCATTCCACATCAACCGAATGTTTAAGAAATCCGCATGGATTTCAAGAAGGGCGGCATTTTGCCTCCGTCCCTTAATATTCAGCTCTCGTTGTTCAATGAAGTTAGCATAGTATAGTGCATGTGCCTGGCTGGTCTCTTTGGAAAGCTCGGAGGTGTTCAATTGTTTTTCAGCATACTGACGCACGAGTTCATGAATTTCGTAGCGACCTTCTTTGGTACGGGTGAGCAATGCCTTGTTCACAAAAGTCTGCAAATGCCGCAGGGTAGCGCCGGTTACCGCCTGGGCTGCATCACGCGTACAACCACCACTAAACACAGCAAATTTCATGAAAACGGTTTTTTCTTCATCCGTCAGCCGATTCCATGTGGGTTCATATACCGCCCGTATACTCCACTGCCGCCGGGGCAGATCACGCATTTCGGCAGCAAGGAAGTCGATACTCTGTTGGATTTCATCGGCGATTTCTTGTAGCGATAAGACATCGACCCAGGCTGCTGCCAGTACGATCGCTAAGGGCATTCCTTCCGTTAGGCGGCAAATGCGCGCCAGATACTTGAGATTATCTTGATGTAGATGAAAATCGGAGCTTACCAATTGTGCGCCCTGTAAGAAGAGTTTGACAGCATCATATTCAAGGGCGTCTTCCGGCGTTTCCCAATCAGGAAAGATCATGCCGCTAACGGAGTAAACCTTTTCCCCACTTAGCCCCAATCGTTCACGAGAGGTCGCCAGTACCGTTACCTGTGGCGCAGCCCGCAAAATATCACTGACGAGCGATGCGCCGTCCAGTAGATGCTCAAAATTATCGAGCAGGAGCAAGAGTCGTTGATCCTGTAAAAAGTCGAGTAACTGCTGCTCCGGTTCATCATTCGCATGGAAGCGTAACTCAAGTGCATCGGCGATGGTCGTGACCAACTGATCAGAGGAACTGACAGGCGCAAGCGGCACAAAGAACACGCCATCGATAAATCCTGAATTTGGTATGGACACAGAGGGTTGTGCCCACAGACTAGCAAATTGCCCTGCCACCTCAAGCGCCAATCGAGTTTTGCCCATGCCGCCCGGCGCGAGAACCGTTATCAGCCGGATGTGCTCTTCTTGTAGCAGGGCGCTGAGTTCGTGCAGTTCGGCTTGTCGTCCGATGAAGGGAGTTGTTTGTGCGGGGAGGTTGTGTCTGTGCGGCGGTTGCGGCTCGTCTGTCAACAGCCCGTGTTCGGTGGCATGAACTACCGCTTCTTCCCGGCTTTTCACACCCAACTTGCTATAAATATTCTTGTTATGAAAGCGGACAGTGGCGCGCGACACGAATAACTTATCGCCGATTTCGGCATTGGTCAGATCCGTCGCCAATAGGCGCAGCACATCCATCTCGCGTTCGGTTAACGCTTCCGTGAGGGGCAGATGCTCGTCCATAACGATCCTACAATACACACAGGAACTACCCATAGTATAAAGGATGTTGTTAAGAGAGGCGAAAGTTAGCCAGATTCACACAAGCGTATGATGCATTCTAGACCAATGATGATGGCACGATGTCTTGCTTGACCAATCGTCGTTTGATGGCATCGTGATAGGCAAAAAGCGCAGGCACACCACCGGAATGCAGCAGCAAAACATTTTGATCTTGTCCCCAGCGCCGCTGCTTCTGGTGCTCCAATAAACCAGCAAACACTTTTCCCGTGTATACTGGATCGAGCAAAATCCCTTCTGTGCGCCCCATAAACGCGATGGCATCTAAACAGGCATCTGTAGGGTCGCCGTATTCTTTGCCAAGGAAGGCATCCGTGATTTCGTAATTCCCTCGTGCTTGCGTATCATCCCGATTCAGCAACTCGCAGATGGTTTTCCAGCGGAATTCGAATCTCTCTGGAAGGTATTCCTGTTGTCGATTGATGCTGATGCCGATAAAAGCACTGTTTTTCTGATTTTCCCGAAATGCCAGCATCATGGATGTGAAAATTCCGCCCGTGCCAAAGGGCGTGTACACAGCATCTAGTTCAACGCCTTGCTCATCCAATTGCTCGATAATTTCTAAGGCACAACGCACATATCCCAGACAGCCATGCGGGCTGGTTGCGCTCACCGGGATGTAGTGTGGTTTGCGACCCTGCGCCTCAAGTTCCGCGCAGATGTCCAGCGCATATTTTTCCAGATCCCAATGATCGTTGGTGTCGATCAATTTGACGGTCGCACCCATCAAGTAAACGGTCAATAAATTTCCTTGGAATGATTCCCACTCATCGTGATTAAGAACGACAATCGATTCCATGCCGAGCTTGCGAGCAGTAGCAGTGGTCAGGCGGGCGTTATTGCTCTGTGAACTGCCGCAGGTCACCAGTGTATCTACACCCTTTTTCTGTGCCTGCGCGATCTCATATTCCAATTTGCGCGGTTTGTCCCCGCCTAAAGTCAAATCGGTCAGGTCATCCCGCTTGATATACACATTGGTGTTGAGTTCTTTGCTTAAATGCTCCAGATATTGCAAGGGAGTGGGTCTTGTGATGAGTGGTACTCTGGGGAATTGGTCAAGGGCGCTAGCAAGAGATGTCATCTGTTTATCCGTTTTGCTGGTGTACTGTAAGATCAAGATGCTTGCAAATCATTCTCTCGAAAACCCGACTCCCAATCCCAGAAAGATCATCAAGGAGCCAAATAGTGTGTTCATGATACCCTGGAAACGATAAAAGATTTGTCGAAATTGACGAAGCGAGAAGAACATCGCAACAATCGAATACCAGATCCAGGATAAGGTTGGAGCGACAACCGCTATGATGAATTTCGCAATAAGTGGCGTATCCGGAGAAATCACTGTCGTGAACAATGCCAGTGAATAGATCGCAGCTTTAGGATTGGAAAGCATGGTAAACAATCCGAGTCGATACGCTTGTCTGATGGACAAACCGTGCCCGCTGGCTTGTTCAGATGGGGCTATATGGATGGCTTCAGACTTTGAGAGAATCGCTTTTACACCCAAATAAATCAGATAAGCTGCGCCCAGATATTTCAGCAGCGTATAGAGTGTAACCGATTGCACGATGAGGGCTGATAATCCCAAAAATCCTAAAATGATAAATATCATCGTTCCAGTTGCGATACCAGCCGTTGTCGCTAGTTGAGTAGGACGATTATAGCTTAGCCCCTGTTTAACGCTCACCAGAAAATTGGGTCCGGGAATGATCAGTACAACAAGATGAACTCCAACAACTGTGATAACTGGTAACAAAATATCCATAATAGCTGCTCCTGTTTTCTCATACCATGGATGTAGTCGGAGATTATAGCAATATTTTCCCAATCAAGAATATGCCGACGAATACAAGCGCGACTGCTACGATTCGCTTCAGCACCACCGCTGGCAGCTTATGGGCGATTTCTGCGCCGAGGAACACGGACAGGGCTTGAATAATCCCCAGCGTGACCCCCAGCGGAAAATCGATTTGCCCCTGTATACTAAAGCCGATGGTGGCGAAAATCGCAATCGGCAATTGAATCGCCTGACTGATGCCGACAGCGATGAGCGCATTTGTCCCAAAAAACATGAGAATCGGAATGAGCAGGACAGGTCCGCCTGTTCCGGTCAACGAAGACCCAAAGCCGACCATCGCCCCAATCGTGATCCACTGAGGCTGGCTCAGGGCTTTCTCTTCGGTCGTTGTTTGGTTCTGTTTATACAGCGTATTGAAACCGGAGAAGATGATGAGGGTGGCAAGGGCTACGGACAGCGCTTCTTGCGGCAAGGAAGCATTTGTCCATGCGCCCAGCAGCGTAGCCGGAATGATGCCCAGCGTCAATAGGGCAACGGATCGCCATTGGATCGTGCCGCGCCGCATGTAGGCGACCGTGCCGGTAATGCCTGTAAACAGAAAGCTGAAGCTACTGGTCGCGGTCGCTGTGTGGAGGTCAACGCCAAAGAAGGCATTCAAGATGGGAGTCAGTAAAATCCCGCCAACGCCGATCGCGCCGATCATCGTGCCTGTTATGAAGCCCGGTAGCAGGAATTTGAGTATCATTAAATCTTAGACCTTTCCCATCCGTGAGAAGTCTATCACCTTCTGAACGCTCGCACAGTTTGATTCACTGCCCATTCTTCGCTATGCAAAAGATTGCGTCGTGCCAACGCCAGCCGAACCCGTCGTAGCCATGGATGAGCGCGTTTTTCGCGTTGATAGCGTTGCCAGCGTTTGGTTGCGTCATTATCCCAGAGGAAATCACGCACGTTTTCTGGCAATTCGACACCTGTGTTCCCCCAGGAGTTCCAGCAATCTTGCATCAGGTCGGGTGACGAGGGGCGAATCTGATCCCATTGCTGACGGCGCAAAAAGATGATGTTGTCCTCGACTGCTTGCCGGGGATCGCCTGTACTGCTCAGGTTGCTGCCATGCAAATGGAATGAGCCGCCGATAGCATCGCCGGGATGGAAGTTGGCATGAGCCATTGCCCTACCGCCCCATTCCAGATCCCCTGCGATCCGAAAATTTGGATCAAATGCACCAACTTGCTGATAAAGTTCCCGGCTAAAGAGCGAGAAGGGACCGATGCCATTGTTCCGCCCAAAGATTTTCGGGTGAAAAGGTACAGAGCGAATAGACCGTTTCTCAACGGGAAACAGTCCGAAGCGCTTTGCCGTTTGTATGATTTCAAAGGGGAAATCGATTAGCGTATAGCCCTGTTGGATCAGCCGAAAGCCTTCGATGATGGCATCCGCAGAGCGCACATCATCCACATTCCAGGGACCGAGGACGTTGCCCGCAGCCGCTTCAATCCCCCGATTCCAGGAAGCGTAGATCGTTTCTCGCTCCACATGCAGTAGCGTAACTTGAACGTTCTCAGCCGTTTTTGCAAATTGGTCGAGCAGTTCCCCTTCTCTGGTTGTCGCATCATTGGCGACCAGCACGACTTCGAGGGTGATGTCTGCGGCGTGTACCGCACTGGCAACCGTTTGCACCCGCTGGCAGTAGGCTGGCAAGTGGGCTTCGCTGCGATACAGCGATGTGATGAGCGAGACGTTGATCGGTATATCCATGATATAGCTTTGTAGGGACGAGGCATGCCTCGTCCTTACGATACGATGTTTCAAAATAGGCGAATGAATATTCTGTAATCCACGCAGGAGTATAGCATATTCGAATGCGCGCGTTTGCTACATTGGGTTACAATAGATGGCGTATCATTCGATCAATCGGTTCACTGAACAACAAGCATCTGGAAACCATTTATGAAACATGTGTTTATTTCTTATTCCCGGCGGAACAAAACCTTTGCCGAACGCCTCGCCCGTGATCTCGATGATGCGGGTCTGGAAGTCTGGATCGATTGGCGGCAAATCACCGGCGGCGAACGATGGCGGGATGAAATCTGGCGGGGCATCGAACGCTCCGATTTTATGGTTGCTTGTATCTCTCCGGATGCTGTAAAGAGCGAGTGGGTGCAGCGCGAAATCGTGACCGCCCGCGATGATGGCAAAACGATCATTCCCGTGATCGCGGTCAAAGCCAAAGCTGAGTTGGAAGCCAATGCAGAATTAGCGTGGTTGAGTGACCTGCAATACATCAACTTTGTGGATCGCTATGAGCAGGCATTTCCGGAACTGCTGGAAGCGCTGCCCGGTGCGCGCCCGATTGGCACGTATGACCTGTTTGACCCGGAGAATATCCCCAATCCCTTCAAAGGATTAGAAGCATTCCAGCAAACGGATGCACATTTCTTCTTCGGACGCGAAGGCTTGATTCGCAAATCGCTCAATCGCTTACGGGATACACGTTTTCTGGCGATTGTAGGCGCGAGTGGTAGCGGGAAAAGTTCGCTTGTTCGGGCGGGCATTCTCCCCAAATTGCGCGAAGGATCGCTACCGGGTTCGGATCAATGGGGCATGATTCTCTTCACGCCTGGTGATGCGCCACTGGAAGCGCTGGCGACACGCCTATTGCCGATGCTGCCGCAGACGGAACAGGAAAATGTCTTACAACGGATGACAGCGGCACTCCATAGCCCGGAAACGATCTTGCGCTTGACCAATGCTGCACTTTCCAACACCAGTGGCGGTGAATCGCTGCTGATGGTCATCGATCAATTTGAAGAGGTCTTCACCCGTGCCAGTGAAGCGGAGCGCGAACCCTTCCTCAACATGTTGCACACAGCCATCACCCATGAGAGCAGCCGGGCGCGCATCATCATTACCATGCGTGCTGATTTCTTCGGGCAATTGAGCCGCTATCCTGAACTGGCGGAATTGTTCGAGGATAAAAATCTGGTCATCGCCACCGAAATGAAAACCGCCAACTTGCTCCGGACGATCGAAGGTCCGGCAAAAGCTGTTGGCTTGTCCTATGATGATGGATTGGTGGATCGGATTCTGGAAGATGTTAGCCGCCAGCCCGGTTCACTGCCCTTGCTGCAATATGCCCTGCAACAACTCTTCGAGCATCGGGACGGCACGCGCCTGACGACAGCCGCTTATGAAGAAATTGGCGGTGTTCGCAAGGCGCTGGCGCAACACGCAGAAACCATCTACAGTACATTGACCATTCCCCAGCAAGACATTGTCCGCCGGATATTGCTGCGGCTGGTTGAGGTGGGCGAAACGGGAGAAGCGACCCGGCGACGCGTGGATCGCAATGAATTGCATTTTCGGGGTGTGGAGGACGCTGCCGTAGCCGAAGTGATTGATCTGTTGACATCGGCAGAATCCCGTTTGTTGATCACCAGCCGCGAAATCCGCACCAGCACTGACGAAGAACATGCCCCGATTGTATGGCTGGAAGTGAGTCATGAGGCACTCATCCGCGAATGGGAGCGTTTCAAAACATGGGTATCGTCCAGCCTGGAAGACCTGCAATACAACAGCGAATTGCTCAAAGCAGCGCACGACTGGCAGGAGAGCGATTATGATTCAGCCTATTTGCTCCTCGGCAAACGCCTGACTCGCGCCGAAGTCTGGCTGGATAAAGCGGATGCCAACCAGCTACAACGGGACTATATCGATGCCAGTATCGCCGGGCGTGAACGCCGCGAACAACTGGAACAGGAACAACAAAAGCGCGAATTAGATCTGGAACGCCGGGCTCGGAATCGCCTGCGGAACTTTGTCGTGGTGCTGGTAATTTCCTTGATCGCAGCGATTGGCTTATCCTTGCTAGCATTCAATAGCAGTGAAGAAGCCGCCCGAAATGCCGCCTTAGCCGAAGAAAATGCCGAGGCTGCCCAACGCAGTGCAGAAGAGGCACAGAGCTTAGCCTTGGCGTCCAGCGCCGGGCAGGCATTTAGCGATAACGAACAAGAACTGGCAGTCGCCTTGGCTCTGCAAGCCAATACGATTGATAATCCGCCAACACGGGCACAGCGAAATCTGGCGGATGTTGCCTATGCACCGGGAACACGTCAGCTATTCAACACGGAATCAGATCAAATATCGGCGATTGCCATCAGCCCCGGTGGGGAGGTCTTTGCCACAGGTGAAACAGACGGAGAAGTGATTCTCTGGGATGCAACAAGCGGGCAGGAGATTCGGCGTTTAACCGCTCCCCAGACGCATCAAAACGAGATTACAGATCTTGCTTTCAGCCCGGACGGGGGACAACTGGTGTCATCCTCGGCAGATAGCACGCGCACGACCGACGCGCCCATCAATCTGATGCTCTGGGATGTGAACAGCGGGACGATGGCGTATAGCTGGCAGGGCAGTACATCGGCTATTCAGAATGTGGGCTTTGTATCCGGTGGGGCATACATGGTTGCGGATGATGGATCGTCCCAAATCAAATCATGGGATACATCGACAGGCGGTGCTTTTGGTAGCATCGAACCTGCTCTGGATATTTCTGTGATGAGCACGCGCCCCGATGGTTTGACAGCGATTGTCGGCACGGATGTTGGCGAAGTCATGGAAGTTTCGATCAACAATGGCGTGATTCTCTGGAATAACATGGTTTCCCCAGAAATTGCGCGGGGTGAAGCCGTGACCAGCCTGGCATATAGCACGGATTTCGAGCGGGTTGTCGCTGGATACGAGCATAACATCGCCGTTGTCTGGAAATCCGGTGTCGAAGAAGTGCGTTTTGGACCCTTTGATGTGGCGGTTGTGAATGTCTTGCTTTCCTCCGATCAGGAAACTTTAGCCATCGCGTTTGAAGATGGGACACTGTCTTATTACAATATCCACAGCCGCCGCGAAACGCAAAAGATGAGCTTTGACAACGAGATCGTTTCGATGGAATTGCATAGCTCTCCGCAACAGGTCATCGTCGCTTTTGCTGATGGCACAATACGATTTATCGATACGCAAAGCAGCGAAGAAATTCGGCGCTTTAATGGGCACACGCAAGATGTGTACAGCGTGGATTTGAGTGCTGATGGTCAGTTCGGGATTTCTGGTGCACGAAATGGCGAAATTATCGTCTGGGATTTGGAGACGGGAACGAGCATTCGACCGCTGAGCAACCTGTCTGATCGGATCAACAGCGTTGCCTTTAGCCCGGATGGGACGCGCGCCATCTCGGCTACGGTGAAAGGCGTACTCAGTTTCTGGGATGTGCAGACGGGCGATGAACTCTGGCGCATCGAAACGGAATCACAGATCAGCAGCGCCGTCTTCAGCAACGATGGACAGCAAATTCTCTCCGGGTTGGCAGATAGTCGGGTGATTTTGTGGGATGCCGCAACTGGCACATTGCTGCGCGAGATGATCGGGCATGACAAGGGGGTGAATGATGTCGCCTTCAGTCGCGACAACACATCGGCAGCTTCAGCATCGTCCGATGGCGCAATCATTCTCTGGGATGTGGCGAGTGGGGAGGTCGTGCGAACCTTCACCGGGCATGAAGCGACGATCAATGCGGTAGCCTTTAGCCCGGACGGAACCACTTTGTTATCCGGTAGTGCCGATGATACCTTGCGCCTGTGGCGTGTGAGTGATGGTAGGACGCTGACGATCTTCACCGGGCATGATAATGTTGTGCGGGATGTCGCATTTTTGCCGGATGCTTCGGCTGTTGTTTCCGCTGCTACCGATGGCACGATCCGTTTGTGGGACATCAGCACGGGCTTTGAATTGCGGCGTTATACGGTCACCAATGAACGCCTGCGCCCGGTCGCCATTCGTTCGATTGTGTTGCATCCAGATGGCAATTCGCTATTTTCTGGCTTGGCACAACCAGCGACCCGTTTATGGCGGATCATCCCCGATGTTGACGGATTGATCCAATGGACACGGGACAACCGTTTCGTGCGAGAATTCTCCTGCCCAGAACTTCGTCTCTTTAATATCGATCCTACCTGCGAAGTGTCGAGCTAGAATACCTTTATTCAACATTTGATGTTCTGAGTAAATAATTAAGCAATTATCATGTGGAAATACCGCCCGCGTGTATAGCGTTGGGTAAGCGTCGGCAAAAACTGAGCGAATTGTGTTATCCTCAAAACAAAAATTCAGGTAAAACATGATGCGTTTGATACGAATCTTGGCGATGCTATTTTGTCTAGGATGGATGTTGCCACTAGAGGGACTAGATGACCCTACGGGCAATGAAATTGCTTTGCAACGTATTGAGGAAGCTGCAGAAACAAGTGTAACAGCGTTAAATCTGACTGACCTTGGTCTTTCAGAACTGCCTCCTGAAGTCGGGCAACTTAGTAACTTGGAAGAGCTTGATGTAAGTAACAATCACCTAAGCAGCCTACCGCCTGAAATTGGACAACTCAGCAACTTGCAAAAACTATTGCTAAATCAAAACCAACTAAGCAACCTTCCGCCCGAAATCGGTAACTTGAACAATTTGCGGGAACTATCTTTAAACTACAATCTATTGAATGTTCTACCACGAGAAATTGGACAACTCAACAATTTGGAAGTTCTATATTTGAACGCTAATCGCCTCACCAGTCTGCCAACCGAAATTGGACAATTAAGTCATTTGCAGCAACTGTGGTTGCAGACAAATCAATTGAATAGTCTGCCGACGGAAATTGGGAACTTAGATAATTTATGCATTTTTGACATAGGAAGCAATAATCTTAGACATCTACCGAATGTACTTGGGAACTTATCTAGCTTGACCAATTCAAAATGTACATTATTAATCGATAGTAATCCACTTATTGACCCACCACTCGAACTCATGGAAGAAGGAGGTACACATGCTGTCTTAGAGTATCTTCGCAATCAAGCATGGTGGCATCTGCAACGCACGATTATCAGCGCAGCAGCAGGGGTAGGTTTTCTTACATTACTGATTTTGGGGCTTAGATGGCGGTACTATCAACAAAGGATAGGCAAGAAGAAGCAAAATGATTTTCATCCCAATTAGGTTATATCGTTCAAGGTCTTGCCCATCGGAACTGACAAAAAGAGTGAAGGCGTGTATTCCGTTCCGAATTGCGTTCTTTGTGGTAGCGTTCTTTCAGTTCCGAGACTGGTTCTTGCCATTCAAGTTAGTGACTTCGTCTCATGCCAT
Organism: Epimenia babai; assembly: GCA_011762755.2. NCBI lineage: Eukaryota > Metazoa > Mollusca > Solenogastres > Cavibelonia > Epimeniidae > Epimenia > Epimenia babai. Next base: position 8,713 of record WURV02077778.1, on the reverse strand, counting down.
TTGGGGAACGATTTTATACGCAGGTAATTTCAGAAGTTGGTACTAGATTAAGTTAATGGTATCCCATATGCGATCAAGTTGGATGATCTTCGTCCTGTTATTGCTATTCATCTTCCCCGTGACGGCACAACAGGATGCCGAAGAAGCCTGCATGGAAGAAATTGAATCCGTGCTGATGGATTTTCTCGGCTATGAAGAATTAGATGAATTGTTCGAACACATGGACAGTCTGTCCGAGCCTAAACTAAACGACCTATTCGAGGAAGCGGGAGTCATTGATCGCGTTCCCTGTGCTCAAGAATTTCTTCTGGAGGAAGAACCATCCGGTGATGGTCACCCGGAAGGCATCAGCGAAGTGCCATCCCTTGATATTGGCGGCACTGGTGAGAACGTAGGTATCGTTCCTGTTCCGGCTGAATTCGGCGCATCCTATACCAGCCTGTTTGATCGCTATACGCAGGTCATTGCGCCCAACGGAAAAGCCATTCACATTTTTGCCCAGAACGAAATCAGCAATGCTCAGATTATCCGCGCCCGGAGTATCCTGCAATTTTTCCTTGAAGATGTACCCGGCGCAACCTATGGTACAGACAAAACAGCCGTAGCCAATGCCATGGCGGATCATGGCGCGATCTTATTGTTGCTCAATGGCTTTGATCGTGGGAATGAGCCGGAGTTGCCGGGGCAACCTCTCTATGCTGATGAATTGATCGTCGAAGGCAGCGAGGCGTATATCAACAACGACTATGAAAATCATCGAGATGCCAGCTTCGAGGAAATCCCGCACCTTGTTCATGACACAGGCATCATACCTGCGCTACCGGCATATCAAGCCGAGATACAGGCAGCAACCACCCATGCACTACCGGAAAATCAAAGCCTGTGGGCGTATGGGGCAGAACAGGTCGATTGGCTGGAAGAACTCAGGCGGGAGGACAGCCTGACACAGGAGTATCTGGCAGCCGTTGTTGATAGCTACTATGGGTACTGGGGCGCATTTACCGAGCAGCCCGGCGGCATGTGGGGCTTTTATGTGGCGAAGACTCGTCCGGAGATGGCAACAAATGATCCGCTTGGCGGCGCACTCATGCAGCAATTCTTCAACTCAATGGTGACTTATGAAGCACAGATTGATGCATCATTTAACGGAACATTTTCTCTCAGTTTTGACCCAGCGCAATCTTATACGCATAAATCACAATATCTCGTTCATGCTACGTTGACCGGAACGAATGCCTCTAATTTCGTGGGTAACGACGCGGATAATCGTCTACAGGGGAATCAGGGCGATAACCAATTAGATGGACGCGGCGGTGAAGACACGGCCATTTTCAAAGGAATGATGGCAGAATATAACAGCAGCACACAGGGCGATTCCGTCGTTGTGAGTGATATCCTTCCTGAGCGAGATGGAACAGATACCTTGCTCAATATAGAATGGCTTCAATTTAGCGATCAAACAGTGAGCATCTCCGAAATTCGATAACATGTTCGATTTAGATCAACTACCCCGGTTATCCGGGAAACGAATCGCCATTCATGTGAAACCAGCCGGGGAGCGAGCGCTGCGGGCGGGTCATCCCTGGCTGTTTGAAGGCACGATCCGCAAACAAAGTCACGAGGGGCAACCCGGCGATCTGGCGGTGATCTTTGATGGCAAACGACGCTTTCTTGCCATTGGCTTGTACGATCCTGCCTCCCCAATTCGCGTCAAAGTTTTGCAGCATCGGGAACAGCAAACGATTGATCGCGAATGGTTTACGGAACACCTACAAGCAGCAGCGGAAATTCGCCAATCTTTGCTCAAGCAGGGAACGAATGCCTATCGCCTGATTCACGGTGAAAATGATGGATTGCCCGGTTTGATCGTCGATCGCTATGCGGATGTACTGGTGATGAAGCTGTATACGGCTGCCTGGCTGTCCCATCTGGGCGATGTCATCGCCGGATTGCAAACTATACAATCGTTTACGCATCTGGTTTTGCGCACCAGCCGCAACATGGAAGCTATGGCTTCTCAATATAGGCTTCGGGATGGGCAAGTCCTCATCGGTGATGAGCTTCAGCTACCTGTAGCATTTGAAGAAAACGGGCTGCATTTTGCGGCTGATGTGATACATGGTCATAAGACGGGTTTTTTCTTTGACCAGCGCGACAACCGGGCACAGGTTCGCGCGCTGGCAAGCGGCAGGCGTGTGCTGGATGTCTTTGCCTATACAGGCGGCTTTTCATTGTATGCGGCTGCGGGGGGCGCGAAATCCGTGACCAGTCTGGATATTAGTGCCCCGGCGTTAGATGCTGCCAGAGCAAATTTTGCTTTGAATCAGGCAAACGAAAATGTGCAGGCAGCCGAGCACCATACGATCGTGGATGATGCGTTCAAGGGCTTGGAACAAATCCATCGTTCCGGGCAGACTTTTGATATGGTGATCGTTGATCCTCCGTCCTTTGCCAAAAGCGCAGCCGAGGTCAAGCGAGCATTGGCTGCCTACACACGCTTGACTCATCTGGCGCTGAATGTATTGGAAACAGGTGGCATATTGGTGATGGCTTCCTGTTCAAGCCGGGTGACTGCGGACGCATTTTTCGATACAGTCTTGCAGGCTGCCAGCGCTTCCGGGCATTCCTTAGCCGAAATTAAGCGGACAGGACATGCGCTGGATCATCCGGTTGGTTTCCCGGAAGGGGCATATTTGAAATGCTTGTTCGCTCGTTTGGAAGGCTAGTCTTCAAATTGCAGACCGGGTTCAAGGATTGTCGTTTCGCAGTTCTGGCACATCCACAAGTTGATTACTTCTGGCAAGCCAGTGGCTTTGGCAACGGCTTTTGACCAACGTTGTTCCCCAACACAGGTAAACGGGCTATGTTGTCCACAGGTGGGACAGACAGCGATCCGTTGATTGATGATGAGTTCTTCTGTGTCGTGCATGGTCATGATCGTTACTTTCGTTCCTACTTTACTTATTATACGAAAGTCGCGGTCGTTTTGTTCCCGGTATAGTGAAACCTTGATGATTCTTTGCAATATCTTTACAAATTCCTTAGGCATTGCAGCGACTGTTGTTGTGCGAACAAATTAGCAGGGTTTACGTGTCACCAAGCGCGTAGGCGACAGCTTCGTCCAGCGACATCGCGCTGCCTTCTGCCCAGGCACGCTCATAGGCATTGTCTCCCAATTGCTCACGGGCTGTAGCAACCGACTTTTGAAAACCAGCGATTGCCCCGGGCTGCCGAAATGTTCCCATGGCATGTAGATTGGATTCGGATGCCGCTAGCAAGCGAGCCGCTCGCCCAGAATCACCCCCGGGGTCAGCGATTCTGGCGAGAGCCGTTGCCATCATGAATTTGTCGTTGATCTCGTGAGCTAGCATTAACGCCTCTCTGGCTAGTGGGTTTGCGCGTTCATGTTCATCAAGCTCCCTGGCAATCGAGGCAAGGTTATATGTATTCACCAGTAACCGCCGCAAATCTCCGATCTGGCGGCATATTTTCACACACTCGGTATATATTTTTCTGGCATCTAATAGATAGTTACTTCTACTGAATAATTGACCCAGTGCATTCAAGGAATGTGCTATCTGAGGCAAGTCATTTAATTCACGAAACAATGCAACAGATTCGTGAGAATATTCGATCGCTTTTGCAAGAGATCCCTCATCTTCAAGTTCTTGCGGACTACCAATGACAATTCCACCCATATATCTCAACGCCAGCGCCTTCAGGTGTTTATCGTCGATTTCAAGACTTATCGCATATCCTCGTTCGGCAAATTCTTTAGCTTTCAAGTAGTGATGCAAGCGCCACATTGAATAGGCAATCACCAAAAATAATCTACCGCGAACGATTGCTTCTACATCATCAATATAATCCAATGCTTGATGTGCCCAGCGATGACACTCTACCTGGTACACACGCATGTTCCAAAAGTCACTCAGCGCAATCACCAGCCGCGCACCAAACTCAGGATCATTGCCGTCCAACGCCCAACTGAGTGCTGACCGAAAATTATCATGTTCGATTTCCAGTCGTTGAAACCATTGCTTTTGCTCTGCCTTGCGTAACTCAGGTTCTGCCTGCTCCGCCAATTCGGTGAAATATTTAGCATGTCGCCTGCGGATCATTTTACTCTCCCCACTTTCTGCCAGATGTTCAAGCGCGTACTCTTGAATCGTCTCCAACATCCAGAAGCGCTGTTCACCTGCAAGATCTTCGTATTGGGTGAGTAAGTTCTTGTTGACCAACGAAGCCAGTCCATTAAATACATTGATCGGTAAGCCATCCTCACAGACAGCCTCAATTGCGTCTAAACTGCGTCCACCGCGAAAAACAGCCAGCCGCGCGAATAAGGACTTTTCCCCGGTATCCAGCAAGTCATAGCTCCATTCAATCGTATTGCGTATGGTTTGCTGGCGGGCATGGACATTGCGTACGCTGCCTGTGAGAACCTCCAATCGACTATCAAGCCGCTTGAGCAGAGCATCCGGCGATAGCAGCTTACTCCGCGCCGCTGCCAACTCAATTGCCAGTGGCAAACCATCCAGTCGCGCGCATATCTCAGCGATGGTTGGTGCATTGGTGTCTGTTAATTGAAAGGTTCTGAAAACCGCCTGCGAACGCTGGGCAAAAAGCTGGATCGCTTCGTTCTGTACCAGCATATCGATAGGCTGTTTTTGTTTAGGGTCAGGTAAGGTGAGGGGCGGCACGAGATATTCATACTCACCATATAACTGCAAGGCTTCACGGCTGGTGACCAAAACACTTAGCTTTGCAGATGCCTGTAATAGATCAGAGACAAGCGAGGCGACTGGAAGTACATGCTCGAAGTTATCCAGCAAGAGGAGCGTTTGTTTGTTCTGGAGAACCCGTTTGAGTGTCTCTGCAATTGGTTGGTTACCACTTTCGAGAATTCCTAGCACATCAGCAATCGCTTTAGCAACCATGTCGGGATTGCTGAGAGGCGCTAGATTAACAAAATGAATCCCATCCCGGTATTTGTCACGCACCTTCTGGGCTATTTCTAATGCCAGCCGTGTCTTGCCTGTGCCGCCAGCGCCAGTCAATGTGAGCAGATGTGCCCTGGCTAAAAGGGCGCTTATCTCAGTAACCTCACGTTCCCGACCAATGAAAGAAGTTAGTGAGCGGGGAATATTGACCCGGGAGACCGGAGTTGATTGTGATCTTTCATCGAGTAGCCCAAGCTCCTGTGCGCGCGTTTGAAGCTCTTGACGATTGTTGACCTGCAATTTGCTGTAAATCTGCCCGATATACCACTTGACGGTTGACAGAGAAAGCATCAATTCGCTGGCAATTTCTTGATTCGTTCGCCGCGCTACTTTTAAGCGCAGGATCTGAAGTTCGCGTTCTGTCAGCGGCTCAAGCTGGAAAATATCGTCCATCGCGCTACCTTCAGAATGGTGTATATGTGCGGTAGTAATTCAGGTTATGAATTTTCGCCAAGCGCGTAGGCAACTGCTTCGTCCAGCGACATCGCGCTGCCTTCTGCCCAGGCGGCTGCAAAGGCATCGTCTCCCAAGTGTTCACGGGCTGTGGCAACAAGATCGTTAAAAGTCGATACAGCACCCGGTTGTCGTAGTGTTCCCATTGCATGAAGGTTTGCTTCCGATGCTGCCAACAACCGGGCTGCTCGTGATGCCTTATCGGTAGGATCTGCGATCTTGGCAAGAGTTGTTGCCAGCATGAATTTATCATCGATCTCATTTGCCAGATGCAATGCCTCGATTGCAAGCTCGGTCGCCTGCTGATGCTCACCCAATCGCCATGCAATGCCACACAAATTATATATATTAACCTGTACTCTGCGATGATCGCCAATCTGACGAGCGAGGGTCACGCATTCTTCGTGAGATGCTCTGGCTCCAAGAAGATTATTATCCATCATTTGTAGCATTCCCAACATATTGAGTGCATGAGCTACCTGAGGCAAGTTGCCCAGTTCACGATATAATTTCAAAGCCTTCTGGCAATGAACCAATGCTTCTGCAACAGGTAGTTCAGAAGCTAATTCCTCTGATCGACCAACAATAACACTACCCATATATTTTAAGGCAGTAGCTTGCAGAAGCTTATCTTCTAATTCCTTCGCAATTGAAAATGCCTGCTCGGCAAATTCTCTTGCCCTCAGGTTTTCCCGTAAACGCCAACGTGAGTGAGCGGCGGTAATAAATAATCTGCCACAATAGGTTGGTGCTACTTCATCAACGTATTTCAGGGCATGTCCTACCCATCGAATAGACTCCGTCTGATATATACGCATGTTCCAGAAATCATTTAGAGCACCTACCAGTCGTACGCCCAACTCAGGAGACCCACCACTCAGCGACCATTCGAGCGCTGTCCGCAGATTATCATGTTCGATTTCCAGTCGCTGAAACCATTGCTTTTGCTCTGCTTTGCGTAATTCGGATTCTGCCTGCTCCGCCAATTCGGTGAAGTACGCTGCATGTCGCCTGCAGATCATTTCACCCTCCCCACTTTCTGCCAGACGTTCCAATGCATATTCTTGGATCGTCTCCAACATCCAAAAGCGTGGTTCTCCGCCATCATCCTCATACTGTGTGAGCAGGTTTTTATTCACTAACGAAGCCAGCCCCTCAAATACATCGATCGGTAAGCCATCCTCACAGACAGCATCAATCGCCTCTAAACTGCGTCCACCGCGAAAAACAGCCAGCCGCGCGAATAATGACTTTTCCCCGGTATCCAGCAAGTCATAGCTCCATTCAATCGTATTGCGTATGGTTTGCTGGCGGGCAGGCACATTGCGCACACCGCCTGTGAGAACTTCCAATCGGCTATCAAGTCGCTTGAGCAAGGCATCCGGAGGTAGCAGCTTACTTCGCGCTGCTGCCAACTCAATCGCCAATGGCAAGCCGTCCAGTCGAGAGCAAATCTCAGCGATGGTTGCTGCATTGTTTTCTGTTAATTGAAAAGTTCTGGAAACTGCCTGCGACCGCTGAACGAATAGTTGAACGGCATCGTTGTGTGCCAATACATCCACGATTTGCTTCAATTTAGAGTCAGGTAAGGCAAGCGGTGGCACGAGATATTCATGCTCACCATATAACTGCAGGGCTTCGCGGCTGGTGACCAAAACACCTAACGCTGCGGATGCCTGTAATTGCTCAGAGACAAGCGAGGCGGCTGGAAGTACATGCTCGAAGTTATCCAGCAAGAGGAGCATTTGCTTCTCTTGCAACACTCGTTTGAGTGTCTCTACAATTGGTTCGTTACCACTTTCGAGAATTCCTAGCACATCAGCAATCGCTTTGGCAACCATGTCGGGATTGCTGAGGGGCGCAAGATTGATGAAATGAATCCCATCCCGGTATTTGTCACGCACCTTCTTGGCTATTTCTAACGCCAGCCGTGTCTTGCCTGTGCCACCAGCGCCAGTCAGTGTGAGCAACCGGGTCGTGCCTAAAAGGGAGGTTACATCGGCAATTTCTTGCTCCCGACCAATGAATGAAGTGATGGGACTGGGCAATATGTGTTGGGTAACGGCAGAAGATGATGCCTCAGGATCTAACAGCCCAAGTGCCTGTACACGATCTTGTAATTCCCTGCGATTGTTCACGTGTAGCTTGTTATAGAACTGCCCGACATACCATTTGACGGTCGACAGGGCAAGCACCAGTTCATCGGCAATTTCCTGATTCGAATGCCGTTCTACTTTTAAGCGCAGGATCTGAAGTTCACGTTCTGTCAGCGGCTCAATGACGTCGTCGAAGGATTGACGCATTATCGCCTCCGTCCTCTAAATCGTTCGTATTCTATTCACGATACTTTATGATTTTTCTTATACGTATCCAGCAACTGAGTGACAACCGTATCTAAATCAAGTTGTTTACCTTCTTCCCATGCCCGCGAGAAGGTCTCTTCGCCGAGGTTGCTTTTGAGGTCGATGAGAAGTTGGGTGATAACGTCCCACTTTTCCAGCCAGCCTGTCGGACTAGCTGGATGATTGAATGCTAGCGATAACAACTGTACAGCTCTCTCGTGATGGTCTCTATGGATTTCAATCATGGCTGCCGCAGGCAAGCACCAGCACATGCGTCCGGGTAGGTGCATAGACAGTGCAAAAGAAAGTGCCTCCTGATTGGCTTGAATCGCGTTGGGAAAATCTGCCAACATGCTGGAACTAAGTGCTAGCGACCAATTGGCAAAATAGCTTTGAAATGGATATGGTGCAAGCTGAAGTGCCTCTTCGCCAAGTTGCCGGGCATGAGAATACTCTCCATCAATACATGCAATCATGCTCAAGGTGAATTTGGCGATAGATCGTAAAAAAGTGGGAAGGTCATTTGTGGCTCTTATACTAATCGATCTGGCGGTCTGGAAATCTCCCTTGAGTAGCGCAAACAGCCTAAGTTGGGCTTGAACGCCAGCATGGCGGTAGGTGTTCTGGGAAAGCACCGCCGTTTCTCTGGCATATTGTTCTGCAGTTTTGAGATCATCAATACTGGCCATGAGACCTGTCAGCGTAAAAAGGGTGGATACTATGCCAAAACGATCTCCGATTTCCCGGCGGATTGCCAGTGCTTGATGCGCATAGTCGATGGAGGCATCTAACTCCCCGGCGTGATATGAACGGTTATGCATATTATGGAGGATAAATGATACTCTATCTATGGGTTTTTAAGGGTTCAAAACGAAGCCTCCATGAAAAAACTGAGCGTGTGAGCCAGAATACAAG